>JAYMFT010227561.1:0-11249 GCA_038088735.1 Panulirus argus
TAAGCACTAATGATCACCCATCTCTCACCATCCACTTTCAGTTTTACCCACATCAATCTGGAATTTACTTCCTTACAATCTATCACATGCTTCCACAATTCCTGCTTCAGGAGTAATGCTACTCCTTGCTTAGCTCTTGTCCTCTCACCAACCCCTGACTTCACTTCCAAGACGTTTCCAAACCATTTTTCCCCTTTTCATTTGAGCTTCGTTTCACTCAGAGCCAGAACATCAGGTTTCTTTCCTCTAACATACTACCTGTCTCTCCTTTCTTCTCATCTTGGTTACATACACACACATTCAGACACCCTAATCCGAGCTTTCGAGGAGGATGAGCACTTCCCACTTGACTCCTTCCTCTGTTTCCCCTTTTAGAAATTGAAATACAAGAAGGGGAGGGCTTCCAGCCCCCCGCTCCCGCCCCTTTTAGTCACCTTCTATGACATGCAGTGATAGTACTTATCACTTGCAATCTATTTTTACTTGTACTGTTGTTTCCTGCAGCCACACACATTATGTAGTTTAGGAACATTTCATGTTAAGTCAAGATATTGGTTCTCCTTCACAGTTCCAGCTAGGGCCTATAGTTAGAACCCTTAGCTTTCTTACGAAATTTCTTATTGAGTGAGATTTGCAAGCAGGGCTGTGACATTCAGCAAACGTATTTACAAGATGATGCATCTGCATAGGCCTGGTCAACCTTCCTTTTGTGGGTTGGGGAATGCAGTCATCAGAAGGTGATTGAAATCAAAGGCCAAGTTGTTACTAAGGGTTGGTTTTTTCTTTTTTCATAAGCCACTCCTTCATGTGGATATGCTCTTTCTTGCTCTCAGGGCACAGATTGGAGGTCAGAAATGTGTCTTTAGGGTATGGAAACCTCATATGCCAGAGGCAGAACTTTTTAAGCATTCATTTATTTCTGTACCCTTTCCTTCCCTTCTACTCTTTTTGAAAGAGAATATCGTGAACCTGTATTGAAACAGGGACTAGACAGAGATTCCACTGAGAAGTGAGTGGTATAGGATGGTTTCCAGGAGGTATCACCTGCAGGTCCGTGCTTATAATGTCATAGGCTGGGTGGAAAATTTTATGGTTTTTGGGTCTCTGTGAACAAATAATAGTCAGCCTTATAGATATGGATATCAGAGGGAGTGAAATCTGGTGAATACATCCTATTTAGGGGAAAATGACATTGTAATTCCCATCTGGCAGTTTGTGATTGCTCTCTCTGATGCCTATAGGGCTCTGTCCACAGCAGAAATGTGGTTTTCCATATGTCGGAATCTTCATATACTTTCATTAAGAAATTTTTTGCTTAGTATTTTCATTTTTTTGTGAATAGGTAATAGATGACTAATTGATTTGTTTGATTGATGAAATCTTTATAAATAAGGATCTCAATGTTTTTAAAGTGATGTTAGTTGGAAGATTACAAGTTTTAGCATTTTGAGAAAGTGAAAATGTTTAACCTAAAAATCAACCAGAATAAGTGAATTTGATAGTTTTATTCAGTTGTTAGATAGTCTTAAGTGGAAGGCTCAGTATTGTTGTTTCTTCTTTGCTTGTGTGTGAGTGTCACTTGATGACTTTCGTATGGTTGAAGATGCTCCTTCTCTCTTGTGGGGAGACACCCAGTACAGTTGTAGAAAGATAGTTTCATTCTGGTATTTCATGATTACACATGTTCAGATATGGGAAGGGGATGAAAAGGGCTGTGGCAGTAACCAGTATTTTTGTGCTTGTGCACTAGGCAGCATCGTTTGAAGTATTTTTCTTGTATAGAATGTCTTTTTATGTGTAAGTATTCTGTTTTATATAAATTCATGGTTTTGGCTTGCTTTCCAGATGATTCAGCTGTAGAGTTGTTTTTTAAGATTTATCTCAAACTAAGAGAATGGAAGAAAACCAATAGGACAGTACAACACTTGGTAGCAACAAGTAGATTGATTTTGCTTATTTTTTAATGTGAAAGCTTTCAGAGTGAGTGCAACACCAATGTACCATAAGGAGAGAGCCATAGGGTAGGAGACAGCATTTCAAAAAGATATAAAGCCTCACGAATTAGCTCTTATTGGCAGTATAGAATGAACATCATGCTTTGCTTTTGTGTTTCACTGCTGTCAGAATAGCCATTTATAGACTTAATTAACTGAAAAATTTGCTCAATATGAAAGTTGAGAAAGGAAAGGTTGTGATTTGTCTTACCATAGCAGTCAGTTATCTTTAGTGTTGTGAAAAAACATATAAATATCAAATTAAGGACATCACAGGTCAAAGGTACAGTGTCCTTGAGGGAACATTATTATCATGTAACATATCCTCTTAACCACATTGTTCAGGAGAGAAGGTCAAACATTGAGATTATTTTAGGATTTCGATTTAGAGATTATGACTAGTGGGGAGACACAAATCAGTATTAAGTTAATCTGATATTTCCATTTTCATGTGTTATATAATGTTGTCTCTAAAATTAATCACTGGCACTCGAGAGTGGCTCAACAGGATTTGTTTCAAGGTAATGAAGCTTAAACAAACTACAATAGGCAGGTTTGAATTTTGATTTTGCTTATGTTTAGTTGTATGTTTCAGTCTTTAAAATCCCATGACATATCATCCACTTTTGAAATGTCGTACTCTGCTGTACTGTTGTACATTTATCATCAGTTTAGGCATGAGATGAAGCACATTCTTGTTATTTAAGTTTTCATTATTATAAAGTGCAGCTTTGCTCAATTAGTGCTGATGATAAATGAAAAAGATTACCTTTTTATTTTGTAGGTTAGTGAAGGGCTGGCGTTTCTACATAACTCTGTGAAGATTGTTCACCGAAACATATGCCTCGAGAATATTGTGCTGAATCATCAAGGAGCATGGAAGCTCTTTGGATTTGACTTCTGTGTGACTAATCAAGCTACAGCTGATCAACCTGTATGTTGCTATGATTTGTTCTGCTTCTAAGAATCAAAATGTACTTGCCTTACACTGTTTCCTTATATACTCATTCTTCCATACTTTCTTTCTTGATGCATGAGTACTGCATCTTTCTGTCTGTTCACATTGATTTGGCCTTTTCCCATAGCTGCGTACAAATACCTCATCCAAATATTTTTCATCTTCCAGTCATACTTTCATGACTCAGGTATCATATAACCTTATTCTCACTAGATGCTCCTGCAGGCTATTTAAAAAACTCCATCATTTGAGATTCTTTGAACAGGTCTTAACACTACCACATGGTCTTCTCCCAGAACATCAACCTCATCAGTTGATACATTCTTGATGTCCTTACATTAGGTTCTTGGTCTTCCAACTTGCCTCATTCTGTGTGGGATCCATTTGTGTATCCTCTTCGCATATAAACTGATTCCTCTCAATATTCAAGATTAGTAGCCTATTGTTAAGTCTGTCTTTAATCTGTGATATGATATCTTTTTGTTATAGTCATTTTTTGCAATGCACTGCAAAGCCATCAACTCAGCCTCCTTAAATATAATCCTCGGTCTTTCACGCCCAGACAGTGGTATTGGTTTTGAAATTGGTGTTAAGCTGTTCACCAATTTTTATATTTAGTTTTTGTCTTTCAGTATAGGATACAGTGCATGGATATTCTGCCTATGTTTTGCAGTTCTTCACTTGATTTCTGCCTGTGCTTTTGCATTAGCTAGAATTATGCTTCCTTATTATTTTAAACATTAAAAATTTTTCAATTTGCATTATACTATTCTCAGTTACTTTTTTTCATCCTTGTTCATCATCCCTACCGATAACTTATTTTTCATACTTGTTCACCATTTCCTGCCTCATTGAGGCAGGAACAGATAACTGAGCCTGAAATAAAAAATCCTCACCGGGCTCCTTGTATTCCCTATTAGAAAGTATTTGTGCAGGATTTCTGCCCTCCAACTCACCCATTTTAGTTGCCTTTTATGGCGAGTAAGAGATACATGAGAGTTATTCTCTTTCCCTATCCTCAGGAAAACCAACCATCTTGTATCCAGTTTATGTCTTTGTTTAGTTAATCCATACGTTTTTAGTGGTGTCATGTAGTAATGTGGTGACTATTCATTGTCACAACAATTCAATATCACCAGCACAAGCTTAGCATTCTGTCTGCATTTCATTTCTCCATCTGATCTTAGCCATAATTTGTTTCAAATGTGCTATAAAAAGCACTGGAAACCATATTCTTTTTGTTTTTGTTTGCTTACTCTTCAAACCAAATGTCAGTATCTATGTCAAGTTTCTGTAGATATTTGTGTAATTTTGATTGATTGAAATGTGTCAATCAGAACTCCTTTGCCTACTAAGACATTCTGCAGTCTATCCCCTAGGACCCCATCATCTTCTTTCTCTATCTATCTCTCTATCTATATCTCTGATGCCTGTTCCAATTGGAACTCCCTGAGAGGGGTGGCCATGGCAACAGAGTCTCTATAACTAAAGCTCTCCAGTGCTGCTTCTTAGCCTTTAGTGCTTTCTCTGTCCTTAAAGCTCGTGCTGCACCAGATTATACTCTTTAACTTTTTTTAAAGATAGTTCGAGGGCAGACAGCTCATCTGTGTTGGTCCCTCTATCCCAAGGTCCAGAGTGATTCTCCAAAAGTCTGTGTTCAGTAATCCACCTCAACCTTGCTTTCTCTGCCATATAGTTTTCTCTTTTGGTTTACGAAGGATGTTCGCATGTAGTTTTGCATTCCATGGTATCACCTTTTCCTTTATATATAGGACTGATGTATCATTTCCACTTTCTAAGGACTCCACCACTTATACTGCATTGAGAATTTTATGTAGCCATTGTATCATTGGGTCATTACTCCCTTTTACTGTTTCAGAAGGCATACATTCAGGCCTAGTTGCTTTTCTGTTCTTCATGGCAGTTGCAGTTTCAGGTTTATTGGAAGCCTCCTTTAGGTATTTGTCATGTATAACAGTTTCACCCAAAGCTTTCTCTACTTTATCAAGATTTGCACTGAATAAATCTGAGGAATATTCATTCCCTCAGTCATTTGTTGTAACCTCTCCTTGTGTATTATTTATACTTCCTGGAGTTTTCTCTTGATTTTTGTGTATAATGTTTTGCTGTTTTTTTACTGTTCTGTAGTTAAAAAGCACATTACTTGTTTTGCTTTCATTTTGATCTATCTAAGCATCCTTTTAATATCTTCGTAGTATCTCCAAGACATCATAGTCCCTTGTTTCTGCCTTATTCTAAGTGCATTCTTTAATTGTTTCATTACTCTTCATTACTAATCAGACTTCTCCAGTCCACCATGCCCTCCTTTTGGTCTTCTTCTCTGTCTTTTCTCATTTCTATCACTTTTTCATGAATGTTTTGCACTATTTAGACTCATGTAAATTGTGTTGTTATAATTATTATTACTAAACACCATTTATAGGGTGAAATTGGAGATGACAAGGAAATATTTGTACTCTTTAAACAATAGTTTGAACCCCTTGGGAGCAAATGCTTTCTCCAGTGCTCAAAGAGCTCTCTGCCTTCAGTAGAGTATTGATTTTTTTGTGCTTCAAAACTGACATTTCTTACTTTGTGACTAAGGATACCTTGAGCAAAAATGGTTAGTTGTTAGTCAATTCTTAATTTTGATGTCATGATGAAAGTGCTTTTGTATAGTATCCCATTTTATATACTATTCCCATCACCTTTTTAATAGGCTGTGGCCATTATGAAGAAAGAGTTTTTATAAGCCTATTTAAGAAACTATGTATAGAATAATCAATCCATTTCTCTTTTGTCCAGCCTTTTTGGCCTTTTGAGGAGTTTGATGTCCGACGACACTCTAGTTGCCAGCCTCACCTTGACTACCTGGCACCAGAATATGCCCTGACACACACATTGGATACAGCAGCAGACCTCTTTCCTTTAGGAATCATCATATATGCACTCTTCAATGAAGGAAGACCAATCTTTCATAATAATCAAGACTTTGGAACATTTAGGAGGAACTGCTGTGAGGTCAGTCACAATTGAAGGATAATGTTCAGTCATACATTCATGTGATATTTTTTGTACAGGACTTCAGATTGGAAGCTGGGATATTGTTCTATATGGCTGATGTAGTAATAATATTAGAATCAGGAAAGACATATCCTGTGAATGTTATGAAAGATTTTTAAGGCAATGTTATAGAAAACAGATAATGTTTTTGTACATATGGTTGAAGTGATGATGCAAAGAATCAAAAACCTGAAAATTTTGTTGCTGGATCCTTCCTAAATGGTAATGAATATTGTGATAGGGGATTTATGCTTCCTATATGTAGTTCAGCCTTTCAAAAGGGGCAAGTATAGAGCTTGCATGCAAATTTCATCAAAATGCAGAAAAAATTATTTGATTTTTCTTTCTGTGACAAAATGACTCGATTGGTTTGAGAATTTTTAAAGAGTACAAAGAATGTCTAAAGGACCAGTTGGAGTTTATTCTCACTAATTAGGTTTATTCTTATTTTCCTTTGCCCCTCTTTTCTTCTAGAGCATGACATTTTTCATGTTTTCTGTCAATGAATTGAGTGAAAAAAAAAAAAAAGAGGTTCATGTAAGCTTGTATTGTTCACCTTACCATTTTTTCTTCCCTTATTAAGTCCTGTTAACAAGCATCTGCTGGCCTCACATATTTCATCAAGGTTGATGAGTCTGAATCCTTGTGGACACAACCCATTTCATAGGATTTGATTGTTGTTTCAATCCCCAAAGAGCAAGTACTCTCTCAGCTACTCTAAGAGCTCTGTCTGTGACAGAGAAATAATTTAATATCCTTCAAAACCTAAATTTTTATTTGTGTAATGTTTCAGTAATGTTTTAGTTTTGCATTCTGAGCCAGAAATTTCCTTTAACCATACAGATGGGTTGAATAGAATTTTTTGCTTAATTAGTGTAGAAGTTGAGAAAAGGGGATAAGCTGTATGATATGAACTTAAGGGAATAGATGGAATATAGAAATAGGGAATGGTCAGAAGAAATAGAATTTTGTTTCAAGCTTACTAGCCTTTCCATCCTTATCAAGATGGCTGTACCTTAGTTAAGAAATCCTTAAAGTGATAATACTCATTGAAAGGGTTTTCAGGATTTTCAGCCTCCTTATCCTGCCTCTCTAAGTTGTCTTCTTTGAGATGCCTGAGGTATGTGGATAGTATTCTTTCACCTCTGTGCTTTGGGATAATCTGTATATCTTTATCTCTAATGCCTGTTCCAATTGGAACTCCCTCAAGTGGGTGGCCATGGCAATAAAGTCTCTATAATTAGTGAACTCCATTGCCACTGCTTAGCCTTTAGTGCCTCATCCTTAACAGGCCACTGGCAGAGGGCAACTCTAGCACAATGTTTGCAGAGGCTTCTACCTAATTTTCCTATTGACTGCTTTTGTCTAATTCTCCTACCTCCTACCTACTGACTTACTTCTATCTTATTCTCCTATCTACTGCATAATGTTTCTACCTAATTCTCCTCCCTAATGGTTTGGGATAAAGAAACATAAGTACCAAGAATTTATATAAAAAAAGTCTTACAAATGTGGTAGAGCCATAGGGAAAGTCTAACATATGAGAAGATGATAAAGGTCTCTGACAGTTTAGTTGAAGGTACATAGAGAGATTTATGCCAAAATATATGTGTCAAAAATGGAGGGAACAAGGAGAAGAGGAGAACTAATTGGAGATGGAAGGATGGGGTGAGAAAGATCTTGAGTACTCAGAGCCTGAACACGCATGAGGGTGAAAGGTATGCAAGGGCTTGAGTGAATTGAAGCAGTGTGGTATACAGGGGGTGACGTGTTGTTAGTGGACTGAACCAGGGCACATGAAGCAGCCAGGGGAAACAATGCAAAGGTCTGTGGGGCCTGGTTGTGGATAGGGGGCTGTGGTTTTGGTGCATTATGCATGACAGCTAGAAAATGGATGTGAACAAATGAAGCCATTTTATTATTTGTTCCTGGCACTACCTAGCTAATCTGGGAAACAGCAAACAAGTTTGAGACAAAAAGAAAGAAATGATAGACTCAGTATGTGGACTATTGAAGACTAGGAGTGTTTTAGGTAAGGAAATCAGGTGAAAGATTGTTGGTCTTGTGGGTTGATGGGATGTTTTGTTTAAGGATGGAAGTTGTGTGGAGTTGCAAGTTCCACTCGATGATATACATTAGTGTGCAGGGTGAATTATGAAGTGTTTTTTAACTTTCTTACACATGATATTAAAGATGTGCATGAATGAGCCATGAAGTTATATGTACTTGATTCATTGTATGAACATGGGAATAGACTTTAGGATGATTTATAGATGTAATTCCCTTTAATTGGAAGATTTACAGCACATGCTAATCCAAAACATCTTGTAAAGGTTTTGAACTTAGCATTTTGTACAAATGATGCAATTGCAGTTAGGAGAGATGCATCAGGAAGGAAGAGTGCAGACTTATTCATGTCAGTACATAAGATTAAAGAGTGAGTAACATATATGAAAATTAAGTATTAATTTATGCATTTTTAAAGAAATTTTTTTGCTTAAATTGTAAAATCGGCTTATATTTTATCCACCAGTTTAAGAATACAAACACTCTGAAGCTTACATCTGTCCCAGAAGGCATCAGAGAAGAGGTCCGGCTGCTACTTCATGCAACGCCGCAGTTAAGGCCTGATGCAATACAGTTTTCTAAGGTGTTTGTTTTTTCATGCGTTTATTGCTAATTAGATTATAAAGTTAATGTTTATAATTTGCTTGTATGATGATGTAAAAGTAATTAGCTTATTGATTTGCAAAAGTAACTTAGTTATTAGACATTTTAATTACAGTAGTATAAAAAGATTAATTAGACTTTGTGCCTATCATTCCATTTATACATTGAAGGTCACCAGTGCAGGGTCTCCTTCAAGTAAACCTATCCTTACATGATTGAAATTACTGTGCTTTGTGTAGATACCCATACCTCCCTTTCCTTTTCTTTCCCTTGTCTTAATCAGAAACTTAATCATTCAGTCTGGAACCATCCTTTCCATGTGTTCAAAGACTCTAAGCTCTGTTTTTTCCCCATTTCCACCACCCTTGTTTTTCTTCCATATCTTACTGTAACATCCTCCAGTAAAGCCATTTTTGCACTTGGCATTTGATTTTTTTGTCCTTTCTCCTTCAGTCCATTATTGTATCTTATATTTATCTTCCATGTATCATAGAAAATCGAGTTATGCCTTTCTTAAATTGTTGCCTGTGCTTGCATTGCAGATTTTGATTCTTACCATTATGATCTTAAGAATGCTAGTATCCTCATGCTTTTCATCATATTAATCATTCAGTACAGCATGTTCTTTGTTGTTAACTAGAGATTTTCATATCTTTTTCATACTGTATATTTTTCTTATCTTTGTCATACTGTATATCCATCTGATTCTGTGTTCCAGACATATCAGAGAGAAATGAAATATTTCAGTGGATATCAAGTCATGCTGAAATGGCCATTTCTTTCAGGTATCGTATTTCGAAGATGTTGGGGTAAAAACTTTAAGCTACCTTGATCAAATGTTTCAGTGGGATAACATGCAGAAATCACAGTTTTACAAGAGCTTACCTCAGGTTATTCCACAGTTGCCTCATCGAGTGTGTTTATTAAGGTCAGTACAAAAAGATGAATGATTTTTCATGTAATGTTAGTAACGTTTTCTGAAGAAGATTTTATTTATTTATTTATTACACTTGATCGCTGTTTCCCACATTAATGAGGTAGCACCAGGAAACACAAAGAAAGATCCACTCACTCTCTTTCACGCATGTACACATATACACACATAATGGTGATAAGGGAGAAAGAATACTACCCACATATTCCCTGCTTATCATAGAAGGCCACTAAAAGGGATGGGAGTGGGGGATTGGAAATCCTCCCCTCTAGTTTTTACTTTTCCAAAAATGTAACAGAGAAGGGGCCAGGTGAGGATTTTTTCCTGTAAGGCTCAGTCCTCTGTTCTTGATGCTACCTGGCTAACTCAGGAAATTTGTTGAAATGGTTTGGACATATGGAACAAATGAGTGAGAAAAGGTTGACAAAGAGGATGTATGTGTCAGAGATGGAGGGAGCAAGGAGAAGTGGGAGGCCAAATTGGAAATGGAAGGATGGAGTGAAAAAGATTTTAAGTAATCTTGTCTTGAACGTGCAGGAGGGGGAAAGGCATTCACAGAATAGATTGAAATGGAACAATGTGGTATATTGGGGTCGACGTGCTGTCAGTGGACTGAACCAGGGCATGTGGAGCATCTGGGATAAACCATGGAAAGGTCAGTGGGGCCTGGATGTGGATAAGGAGCTGTTGTTTCGGTGCATTACACATGACGGCTAGAGACTGAGTGTGAGCGAATGTGGTCTTTTTTGTTTGTTTTCTGGCACTACCTCGATGGCACAGTGGGTGGTGATGCTGGTGTCTGTGGGTTGGGGTGGCGCCAGGAATGGATGGAGGCGAGCAAGTATGAATATGTGCATGCGTATATATGCACATGTATGTTTATGTATGTATATATGTATATGTTGGTATGTATATTAATGTATTGTGCATATATGTGCGTATATGAATGGATGGGTCTTTCTTCGTTGGGTTTCTGGTGCTACCACGCTGACATGGGAAATTGCAATCAGTTATAATAAAATATGAAATGAAATTTAAGTGGCGAGGTAGCGCTAGGAAACAGACAAAGAAAGACCCATCCCCCCACATGCACACATATATACATGCATGCACATATATGCATAGTACATATATATACACATACCAACATATACATATATCCATACATACACCCTACACATATACACATGTACATATTCACACTTGCTCGCCCCCTTCCACTTCTGATGCCATCCAACCCTGCGGGAAATAGTATCGCCACCCCCCGCGCTGGCGAGGTAGCGCCAGGAGACAGACGAAATGGCCACATTCACTCACACTAATTCTCTCGCTGTCATGTGTAATGCACTGAAACCACAGCTCCCTTTCCACATCCAGTCCCCACAAACCTTTCCCTGGTTTACCCCAGACGCTTCACATGCCCTGGTTCAGTCCATTGACAGCACATCGACCCCGATATACCACATCATTCCATTTCAATCTATTCCGGGCATGCCTTTCACCCTCCTGCATGTTCAGGCCCTGACCACTCAAAATCCCTTTCACTCCATCCCTCCACCTCCAATTTGGTCTCCCACTTCTCCTTGTTCCCTCCACCTCTGAAACATATATCTTCTTTGTCAACCTTTCC
>JAYMFT010227572.1:0-41076 GCA_038088735.1 Panulirus argus
TATTAGATTATGTATTAATTGATAGGCATGTAAAAGAGAGACTTTTGGATGTAAATGTGCTGAGAGGGGCAGCTGGTAGGTTGTCTGATCACTGTCTTGTGGAGGCAAAGGTGAAGAGTTATAGAGGTTTTCAAAAATAAGAGAATGTTTGGGAGAAGAGAGTGGTGAGAGTAAGTGAACTTGGAAAGGAGACTTGTGTGAAGAGATACCGATAAAGATTGAGTTTAGAATGGCAAAAGATGAGAGCAAATGAAATGAGGGGCAAAAGATGAGAGCAAATGAAATGAGGGGCAAAAGATGAGAGCAAATGAAATGAGGGGAGTGTGTGAGGAATGGGATATATTTAGGGAAGCAGTGATGGCATGGGCAAGAGATGCATGTGGTATGAGAAACGTGGGTGGTTGGTAGATTAGAAAGGGTAGTGAGTGGTGGGATGAAGAGGTAAAGTTGCGAGTGAAAGAGAAAAGAGAGGTGTTTGGACAGTGCTTACAAGGAAGGAGTGCAAATGACTAGGAGATGTATAAGAGAAAATGGCAGGAGGTCAAGAGGAAGGTGCAAGGGTTGAAAGAGAGGGTAAATGAGAGTTGGGATGAGAGAGTATCATTAAACTGTAGGGAGAATGAAAATATGTTTTGGATGGAGGTAAATAATGTTTGAAAGACAGGAGAACAAATGGGAACATCTGTGAAGGGGTAAGGGGGGGAAGTGATAACTGGTAGTGAAAGAGTGAGTGTTCTGAAGGATTGTTGAATGTGTTTGATGATAGAGTGGTAGATGTAGAGTGTTTTGGTCAGGGTGGTGTGCAAAGTAAGAGAGTCAAGGAGGGTGGTTTGGTGAAGAGAGAAGAGATGTTGAAAGCCTTGCGGAAGATGAAATCCGGCAAGGTGGTGGGAGTGGTTGGTATTGCAGTTGAATTTAGTCCGAAAGGGGTTGATTGTGTTATTGATTGGTTGGTAAGGATAGTCATTGTATTTATGGATCACGTTGAAGTGCCTGAGGATTGGAGAAATGCACGTATGGTGCCATTGTACAAAGGCAAAGGTGATAAAGGTGAGTGTTCAAACTACAGAGGCATAAGTTTGTTGAGTATACCTGGAAAATTGTATGGGAGGGTATTGTTTGAGACGGTGAAGGCATGTACATAGCATCAGTTTGGTGAGGAGCAGTGTGTTTTCAGAAGTGGTAGAGGATGTGTGGATCATATGCTTGCTTTGAAAAATGTGTGTGAGAAATGCTCAGAAAAACAAATGGATTTATATGTGGCATTTATGGATCTGGAGAAGGCATACGATAGGGTTGATAGAGATGCTTTGTAGAAGGTCTTAAGAATAGATAGTGTGGGATAGGTATGTTGCTAGAAGCAGTGAGAAGTTTTTATCAAGGGTCTAAGGCATGTGTACGAGTAGGAAGAGAGGAGAGTGATTGGTTCCCAGTAAAGGTCGGTTTTTGGCAAGGGTGTGTGATGTCACCATGGTTGTTTAATTTGTTTATGGATGGGGTGGCAGATTCGAGTGAGAGACTGCAAAAGTTGGTGGCTGTGTTTGGAAAAGTGTGTGAAAGGAGAAAGTTGAGAGTATATATGAATAAAAGCAAGGTTATTAGGCTCACTAGTGTTAAGGGACAAGTTAGCTGGGATGTAAGTTTGAATGGATAAAAATTGGAGGAAGTGGAGTGTTTTACATATCTGGGAGTGGACTTGGCAGTGAATGAAACCATGGAAGCAGAAGTGAGTCATAGGGTGGGGGAGGTGACAAAGGTTCTGGGAGCAATGAAGAATGTGTGGAAAGAGAGAACGTTACCTCAGAGAGCGAAAATAGGTATGTTTGAAGGAATAGTGGTTCCAACAAATTTATATGGTTGCAAGGCAAGGGCAATAGATAGGGTTGTGCGGAGGAGGATGGTTGTGTTGGAAATGAAATGTTTGAGGACAGTATGTGGTGTGAGATGGTTTGATTGAGTAAGGAATGAAAGGGTAAGAGAGATGTGTGGTAATAAAAAGTGTGGTGGAGAGAGTAGAAGAGGGTGTGTTGAAAGGGTTTGGACATATGGAGAGAATGATTGAGGAAATGTTGACAAAGAGGATATATGTGTCAGAGGTGGAGGGAACAAGGAGAACCAGGAGACCAGACTGGGGGTGGAAGGATGGAGTGGAAAAAATTTTGAGCAATTGTGGCTTGAACATTCAGGAGGGTGAAAAACTATATATGTAATAGAAAATGTATGAGTTGTTAATAGTATGATAAGGAATTGGAACCCCAGATGAATAACAGACTGCAGAATAGAGAAAGATGTTGAAATATGGCCTTCCTCTTCCAATATGAATTGCCATTTTGAGGTAGCTTTTTGTTCTCTAAGGATTGGTAATACTCTGTTGACCAATAGGCACTTAATGGAAAAGAGACTTGCCCAAATATGTGACACCTGCAACCATATTATCACAATGGAACAAGTACAAATGGAATGCAAAAAAATCATGTGTCTTAGAGCTGGATAAGAATTATATAACAACAATGAAAGAAAACAGTATTGGATAAATTTTAGATAACAGTGTTAATGTAAATGCGTTGATGAATTTTGTAATTTCATAAAAAGTTTTAGTTTTTTTAGATATATATTTTCATGCTT
Organism: Panulirus argus; assembly: GCA_038088735.1. Classification (NCBI taxonomy): domain Eukaryota; kingdom Metazoa; phylum Arthropoda; class Malacostraca; order Decapoda; family Palinuridae; genus Panulirus; species Panulirus argus. The sequence goes on from JAYMFT010227572.1 coordinate 2,626, forward strand.
AATAACACTGAACAACAATTAGGTTTAGCTGTTTTATATAGTCCACAAAACCAGTCAGTCAGTTTATGACCTTATTTATGGTGTTTCATGTGGAGCCATTAGCCTGAATGTTAATGGGTTTGTTGTTGCAGGATCCATTATCAACTCCCTGAGACATTAGATCAGACATAGGCTTTCTCCAATTGTTTCATTCACTTTAACAGAGTTTCATAGTCTAGGCACCTTGATCCAGTGTACTTTTGTGTGGTGGTGGAATTAGCAATCCTCTCAAATGAAGTAAATATCTTTTAAGTCATAGCAACAACTTTACTTAATATATTTCTACTTTGGTTGTAGATACTTTGGGCTTTTTGACAAATTCACTCTTATTAATGTAACAGTTTATTTACATAAATTTTGTTTTTTCTGACCACAGAGATGCAGAAGTTGTAGATCAACTATTAACGGAAGCTAAGCATGCTTTATATCTGCTACAGAACTCTTCCCTGACACATGACTATGCCTACATTCGTTGTAGTACCTGGAGACTAGCACAGTCAATGTTAGATTTGTCTAAGAACCTCAACAAATCAGCCAGTGCTCAAAGATGTGAGGTAGGGACAACCATGGACATCATATGAGTTCTTGATCTTGAATATTATGTTTTTATATGTATCATGAAAGTAATAAAATTCTTAGAATTACAGAGGGTGTGTGTACAGGCTTTATAGTGAGTGCTGCCAGTAATGAGAATATATAAGAAAGCAATAGAAGGCATGTAAAGTAATGTATGCCATAATGAAATTATAAGTAAGGTGAACTAGAGCACTTGGTCTCAATCACTCATGGAAGCATGACTAGCTGTGAAGAAGATGGCTGTTATGAAAAAATTTTCCTAATGGTTTTCTTTCTTACTTCGGCTTTATCATCGTATGCTCTCGATAGTCTTGCAATTATTTTATTACATTTATCTGGTTGTTTGCTATTGGAATTAGTCATTTCCCTCACTTTTCATGTAGTTTTGTAATGAGAATTTGGATTATTCATTAGTGAAGGACAAATACAACTAATTGTACCTTCATGCTTGATAGATACAAAAAACATAACTATGATGTGTTCTGAGGATATTCTGAAAATCTGCAGATAGACAGTACTAGAATCATTGTTAAGGTCATACCCTGAAAAAAATTCTTTTAAAGAATGATAGATTTATCAGTAGAATCATTGCCTTTTCATGAAACTTGTAGTAATTACCAGTTTAACCAGTACAGGAAGGGAATTCTACATTCATCGGTCCCATCTCTAAAACTTTCTTTATCACCTTCCAACTTTTTAAATTTCTCTGCGGTCACAAGTTCATCACTGCTAATTCAATTCTTTCATAGCCCTGAGACTATAAAAGTACCTCAGTAGATCTTTTCCTACAAGTTTCTTGCACAATGTTTTTTCTGTGTTCTTTTGCATCTTTCAAAGAATTAGTCACTGTCCGTGACTGGTGTCTTAAAAGAAAAAAATAGCATTGTTAAAGTGGTTTAGAAATGTAAATGTTGTGGTTGTCTCTTTATTCTTTTCATTACTATTATGAGCAGCTTTACAGCCTGTAACCTATCCTTTTAACTCTGTTGCCTTTGTGCAGGTACTGTTGTAGTTGCAATCCTCTGAACCTTATCTCTTAAGTCTGTATATCTTTCAAGTAAGGTGGACATTCTAGAAATGCATACTTTAATTTTGGTCTGATATACATTGTAAAGATTTTACTGAAAATCTCCTCATCCATACTCTTAATGCTACACTGTACCATGTGAAACACCCTGGGAAGCCAGAAAAACCTCTCCACATACCCTGAATGTTTTTAAATGTCAAGTGGATGCAGAGCCCTGTTTGAGTGTGAAAGAAGTAAAAGAAAAAACCACATACTGATCATTGATGTGTCAGTAAGGACAGTGCAGTGCAGCTTACATGAGTACCTTAAGCACTGGAGCTGCAGGCTGCATCCCAAACTGCTTGTAACTTGTAGGCACCAGAAGAAAAGAATCAAATTTTGCAAGAAATATGTAGTGTGGGATATGGCAAAGTTCAAAAGTGTCTTGTGAAGTGATGAGTCCACCTTTTCTATGATAGGTGGCTGTGATGGGTGAGTGTACAGGCTATGATCTATTTGCCCCCAAATGCATTGCAATCACTGTAAAGTTCCCTTCGTCACTTACAGTATGGGGTTGTTTCAGCAATTATGGTGTTGGGAACCTTGGAAGATTGCTTAAGGATGAAACAGTGAACAGGCATAGTTACCTTAATGTACTGTGTGACCATCTTCCAGATTCGCTCAGAAAGTGCAAGGCTGAAGTGTTCATTCAGGATGGAGTTCCCTGACTTACTGCCAAATTAGTTACTGATTGGTTTAAGTACTGTGCAGTGGTTTTTCAGTGACAGGCTTGGGAATTCACTAGATTTGAATCCAGTAGTTTTTCTCTCACACTGCATATTCTTAATACCTTCCACAAAGCATCACTATCAACCTTATCATATGCTTTCTCCAGATTCGTAAATGCCACATATAAATCCATCTGTTTTTTACTTATTCTCACACACATTCTTTAAAGCAAACACCTGATCCACGCATTCTCTACCACTTCTGAAACCACATGTACTTTTTATTTATATTTTATTATACTTGATTGCCGTTTCCCATGTCATCATGGTTTTAGATGCCTAAAGGAAAGGATGTTGGTCTGTTTGCAAAAAATGAGGTAGAATGGAATGCTCAGAAATTGAAGATAAAAGTATCTGAATAGGTTAATATCATGATAAGAAGCAAACTGAAGAAATATTTTGCTGAAGGATTATGTTGTCCATCTCCCTGTCTATATCAGAAAGGCTTTACCTTACTGTACAATATAGTAGTTCTTTGCAATACAGTAACTGCAGTAGTGCAGATAAATGTCAGAAAGCATTCAGCTTGGATGTAAGTGCTGCAGGTGCTCTTTGAGGAGGATTTTGTAGTTAAACATTATGAATTTCTTTCAGATAAGCTTGTGGGATAAGAAGAACCCAGATCATGAAGAATGCAAGCCTCACTCAAATAATCATGCTGATGAAGGCGAACAACTGGTGAGGCAAGCATTGTGTTACTAACTCACTCATAACCTCTGCATAAGAATTTTATATGGCCAAAAATATTTCACATATTAGATTATCCTTGGACTGTTCAAACTGGAATATTAATTGACATTGTAGAAGTATCACATAATCTTTCAAATTTAAAATCAAGAAAATGTGATTCATTTTGGTTGATAAAAGATACATGACAGTGTCTTGAGATTCAAAAGAGAGCCTTAAAAATCAATTGTTGATAGATAATTATAAAAACATTGTCCATCTACCATCTTGAAAAGTTTTAGTTGAAAATTAAGAAATATGCAGACTATGTTATGAAGATTGTTTAATTTCACTTTGTTATGGTCAGTATTAATAATTATCATTTCAGTTAAGAGTGGCTTGAGTCACTTCTTTCTATCATTTCATTGAACACTGGCTTGAGTCAGTTCTGCAAAGAAGAAAATTCAGGAATGCAATATGTACAGTCTCCCTTAAGTACTGGGCCCGCGGGCGTGAAGTTTCTAATAATCTACAGCAGGCCAGCTGAGATTAACACTTGACTTTGCTGCCACCCTGATGCAGCTGTAAACTGTATCAGGGTGGCAGCAAAGTTGTTTTAATTTCGGTTGGCCAGTTGTAGATTATCAGAAATTTCAGACCCGGGGGCCGATATTTTTTTGGGAGACTGTATATCTCATATTATTCAGGAACCTTAATTCTTAAATACTGATATTGCTTTTGTGATCTATCCCCATATGAGATGCATGAAGCCATATTAACTATCTAACAAAGAAGCCAGTTTTGAGCGAGAGTACATTAAGATTTGCATCTCCATAATGATAATTTATTTTGGTTACCAGTTGTAGGATTTTCATGTTTTAAAGATCATTTTGAAGGGCTTTTAATCTGCTTTCAGTGTATGTAATTTTTTCTTAATTGATAAGGCCAAACATATAAAGATACAAAAATACAGTCAGCACCACATTCCATAACCTTTAATGAAATTAATAATGTTATCAGTAGCCATTATTCTTCATGTCAAACCTAATGGCCCATTTGAAGTGTTGATATGCATATGGTGCTCACATATACTTCGGATGGGGGGATCTAATACTCCAGCAAGTCATCATTTGGATCTTCCCATGTATATGCACACAGACACGAGCAAACTCCGAGCTGGTGTGCCCTAGTTGGTTGAATGCATGACATCACAATGTTTCATGTTGCTGGTTGGCAATGTTCGCTGCTTATTTGTCTCTCTGGTACAGTGCTGCTCTCTTGAGAACTCCTCCTTGAGCATGGTCCTAATTTTGAAAAGCATAACCTTTTTGATAGATTTCCAAACAATCACTCTCTTACCATCTGACCAGTTAGAGAAGTGTATGGGGGACTTTTTGGCACTTCAGTCCAGCATTGGATGGTCAGTTGATTAGTCACTCTGGCTTTGAGTGCCTCATACAAAAAGAATCTTTCTTTCCTTATGGAATATATCTTTATTATACTTTGTTAAAGAAATTACCAAAAAAGTGGTATACTTTCCCCTCTCTTGATGTGGAAAGGTTTTGAGTAAGGAAACTATAATTATGATCTTTTCAAGACATGATTGCATTCTAGATACACCTAATCACATAACACAATTCATGATTTCTTTTCAAGAGTGGTAATGCATTGCACATTCGTATTTATTATATATCTTTAATGTATGCTATGTATTATCTAAATTTACATGTTTTTATATTTTTGTGTATTATTTATGGTGCACTTTATGTATGTGAATAAATGAATAAAAAGTTTACTTGCACCAAAGATATTAAATGTTCATACCCCAGAAACTGTTTCTTGTATTTTAAAACTAAGAACAAGAGTGAGCACCAACATCTGCATTACCACTCAGGTGACACATATACTCTCTCTTGTTCATACTGTGGGTGACTGAGATGTATGATATGTTTTCCAGCTATGGTGGTATGCTGCTAGCGACACATGTGGTTAACTGGTTGAAGCAAATGTCAGCTGAGATTTTAAACAGTGGTCAAAAGCTTTAAGCCATCACAAGATGAAGGAGCAGGTTAAGGGTTAAAGAAATTTACAGAGGTGTAGTGATTTTTGGTGAAAAGCACTTAGGAAATGTAAGGAATTTCAAAATTGATCATTTTGATTAGTCATATGTTATAGTTACTAATTTTACAGATTGAGCAAGTGGTGAAACCTCTTTTGGCTGCATGGACCTTGATTGTCTCACACAGAGGACCTCAGACAAATGACTGGAAGGGAAAGGCAAAACATGTTGTAAGGCACTTGGTGAAGCTTGTTGGTATATTGATGCAAACTTCCTTAAATGATGACTACTCTGAACATCAGGCTATGTTGTTGCAAATGCTACATATCTTTCATCATTTTGTGAAGGTTAGTCATAAATTTGATTACTATTGATTTGTTTTTCTTGAGAAATGTGTATGTGTAAGTTTTGAAAGCTGAAAAACCTCTCTTTTCCAAAGCTGTGTCCCATGAGCAGTTTTTCCTGTTTTTCTTGCTTTGCCTGGGCTTTCCCTCCTTTTGTGGAGAACGTTTTCTCAGTAGTTATTTTGACTGCCTTGGGTTGACACCACAGTCTGCAGATTATGAGTTCTGATCGGCCAGGATCAGGTGATTCAGCGATGTTGACTTGATGGCATTTGCTCATTGCTTGAGAGTGGGCTTGTTAGTTGAGCAGAAGACTTTAGTGATTCAAGGATCAACCGGAAAGGGTGAGTGAATGAGAGCTTCACCACCAATATTACGAGGGTTGGAGTGATCCATACCCTGATAATCCATAAGGAACATGTCATTGCTTGTGGGACACTGCCTTAGAAAGAAAAGTTCTTTAGCTTTCTTCATTTTGTGCTTTCATTTTCTTACTACACCAGCATTTCTGCTTTTATGCCATCCACTTCATGGGCTTTTTCCATTTTTGATGTTTATGATGTGCTTCTAATGGCCATTTTAATGTTTCTTGTATTAGAATCCTCTCTCTCTGTCTTTCCATATATATGCTTGAAAATACTGTGATTTTTTAGCTTTTTCTTGTTTTTCTTGAATTTGTGGTTTCTCTTCCTTTACCTAATTGTTTTCAGTGTTGCTTATATTCTTACCATCCTTTTTCTTTCTGGTATCATTCTTAGCATTCATGGTTATATCCTAGTGCATGCATATGTTGACTTTTCTGTTAAATTATTTCCTAAAACTACATTCAGAATTTTTTTATTAAATGTATTTAATGGTTCTGATGGGTTTTGACCCTAGATTTAGTAATGAAGATATTCTTGTTCATAATTCTAATTTTGTTCTGGGTAAAGTCATATAACAGCAGTAAAAAATTTATATATAGATATAGTGATCTTTGTTATATTTTTTTAACTTCTTCAGGTATTAGCTGTATGGCCCAAGTCACTGCATATGGTTAAACCTACTATATGGCTCACACATCAGATCATCCATACCTTACTTAGATGTGAGAAACATGCTGGAGAGAGCAGTACGGTTGACACTCTTCTTATTTTAACACAAGCACTCTCCTCTGTGGAATGTACACTCACCCAGGTCTATACATTTAGACCTGTGTTGCAGTTTCCAAGCCAGCTTATATATGATATTCTTGGGGATGCTTCTGGGATAGAAGTGACAAATGTCACAGCCATCTCTAACATCTTTGCTAGAGATGGAACATTTAAAAGTGACCCTGCAGTATGTTTAAGAATGAAAATTCTATGGATTTGTCTGCATTTGAATTCCAATAAGGTTTATTTAAGACTTGGAGAAAAGAAATTTGAACAAAAAATTTATCAAAAACTACTAACAGTGATGAATATAATACAAAGTAGATTGCAATTGTTAGGGTTTGACTTTGGTCATAGGAAAGTTAAACTCGATAGATGTGATCAGTTTTATCTGAATGGAATATACCATTCTGCTGTAAAAGACTGGAAATTTAAGATCATCAAGAACTTGTCTCATAAAAGAGATAGAAGGAAAGTGGGTAAATATTTTCATTCTATACTCTATACATATTTACTTCATAAAGATTTCACTGGCATCTCGGATTTTCTGTCTTGGTTGTACAGTTTGATAAGATCCAGTATTTGCACTACAAACCCATCTAGTCTTCCAGATAATGCTCTCAGTTCAACTCCCAAGCCAAAGAAAGATAATCATATACCACCTCAAGAAATAACATTAGATGTATCACAAATTAAACAAGAGACAATGAGAACATGTACCCCAGAGACAGTTGAAATATTAGGAGGGTCTCAGACTCAGCAGATTTCAAACCAAATATCTGCATCCACTAAAGAGGATATGGATGCACTTAGTCAAAAGTGTAATCACAGTGATGAAGAATTACAGAATACCATCAGACTGATATCTGTGGTACGTCAGGCAATTGGAAGTTTAGGTCGTATTATGGCAAAAGTGATTCTTCAACATGACATTTATATCCCCTCACCCCACAATCCTCATGTAATACCTCCGATCTGGGACTCCTCTTCAAAACTAAGAGGTATGTAAGCATCAATCTTTTTAATGTATACAGTATTCAGATAATTCATAGTGAAACAGGCTTAGCATAGCATCAGGCTTTAAAGATGTTTGTCAGAAGTGAAACAGGCTTAGCATAGCATCAGGCTTTAAAGATGTTTGTCAAATAGTACACTCTAAATAGATTTTTCAGACTTTAAAAAATGTAAATGTTTTGATGTATAACTTTTTTTTTTGTGTTCCCATAACTGTCATTGATTTTGGAAATATTGAAAGTTGTAGTTTATTATTATTCAAGCCAGCTCCTTGTTAGCCCTGTACTAAATGTTAGTAGTTTCATAGCCATTGTTGTTATCCTTGGTGGTTAAGAACACACAACTTGTTGACGTGTGTAAATTCCTCTTAAATACAATGCTATAGTCAGTGAAGAAACCACAACCATCTTATGTAAGTGACCATAACAGTGCACTGACACACTCCCAAACTTTTAACTCTGTACAGCCTGTCATAAGAACCTCTTTGAAAGGTGTAGTGCAGAACTGCTTTCTGGTTAGGGCTAAGCTTAATAATGGATAAGTTTGCCACTTCCTTGATTTAAGTTGCACATTATGGATGTTAAGAAAACATTCCATTGTATATCTTTTGTTTTCATATTTTTTTATGTAATTGTTTATCTGTCCTTATCAAGATAGGGTCAGGAACTAACAAAGAGTGTCCTTGTTCGCACACTTACATTTTCCAGTTGTCTGGTAATGTACCAAAATTGGAGCCTACCATCCACAGCCATGCCCCAAACAGTATTGCATTGTGTACCTTGACCTCTTGATTATGCCCTCTTTCAGCCCAGTAACATTATATCACTGCTAATATACCACACTGATTCAAGTTATTCTTTCCAGTGTTCCTCCCTTGCTCCTCAAAATTTTCAAGCCTTGATACCCCAAGGATACATATCCTTTCATCTCATTCATGGTCTTCCCCAGGTGCTTTGCAAATGACTCTTCTAGTAAGTAAAATGATAGGATTAGGTGATCAAAAAAGAGATGCAAAAAGACTTAGACATAATCCACAAATGGGCAGAAGTGAACCTGTTGGAATTTAACAAATATGAATTTGAGCAAGTAAGTAATGGAATAAATAACAATACATTGATGCTACCATATATAGTCCCAACATAAAATAAAAGGTCTAGGGGTCATTGTGAAAAAACTAGAATTCACAGAGCTTATTTAGAAGGTGGCAATATCAATTTCAGTAATGAGTGGTATGATTATGAGAACTTTCAGCTAGGAATTCATATCCTACATAAGGCAGAAACTAGATTATGCTTCTCATGTATGGTTGCCATGCCTAAAGAAGCAAAAAAGCTCATAGAGAAGGTCTAGAAGGGGGCAGCAAAGATGGTATGAGAATTAAGAGAGCTAAGTTTCATGGAAAGGCTGGAGGCTTTAGATTTATCCGCCTTGGAAGAGAGAAGAGTGGTGACCTGATAACAACTTTCAAGTTTTTAAAAGAAATTGACAGTGTGGACATTGAGCAGTCCTTCAGGAGATGTAGGGGTAGAGCAACCAGAGAACATAATATGAAAGTAAGTGAAAAATTATGTAAATAAGGTTGCAAAGAAGTACTTTCATAATATAAGAGTGGTGGATGAGTGGAACATAATGACTGAGGACATTGTTAATGTAGGCACCATGCATAAATTGAAGAGGTTGTATGATGGTAGAAACTGTTTAAGAAATGGGGCTCCACAAGTGTAAAACTCTTTCCTCGAACAGAACAAATTAGTAATTACTACAAGTGACTAAAACCATTAAGGAAAATGTTAAATATGTATCTAAAAAAGTAAAACTGTATATTCCTTTGTCTCTTTGTCACTAGCTAAACAAATAAAGATAAACATGTTGGTGGGAAAATAAAGTACCACGAAGGGCTGGAGGAACTCAAACTTTATAGCCTAGAAAGAAGAGAAAGATGCATGATTATGTACAAATGACAACTAATTGAAGTGATAAAGGATAGTATTATGAAATCAAAAGCCTTTCATCAAGGAAGAAACAGTTAAGTCTGCAACAACACCATGGAATATGTGAAAAAGATATAAAACAGAATAGCTATAAGGACTGTATGCTACTGTCACAAAAAATAAGAAACATGCATAGAATAGATGCAGAGGCATTTAAATGAAGATGTGATATATAGTTGAAGTCAGTCCCAGATAAACATAGAATTGATAATTGTGTAATGAATTTTATGGCAAAAAGAAGCAGTATCACTCATCAAGCGGTAAGTGGGGTGAGTGCCATGCTCTTGCCTTGCCTTTTGATGCAAGGAGATTGGGAAAGGAGTGGAAGGATTTTAGAGAAGCAATGCTTACAAGTGTGAGCAAAGTGTATGATATGGAGAAGGTGGGAAACGGGTGTATGAAAAAAAGAGAAAAGATAGATGTATGGATGGTATTAGTAGGGAAGGGGTGCGAATGAGTGGGAGCTGTACAAGGGAAAGCATCAGAATGTTAAGAGAAAGTGAAGAGGAATGAAAAAGAGAGCAAATGAAACATGGGATGAAAGAGCATCCGTGAACTTCAGAGATTATAGGAAAATATCTTGGAAGTGAGTAGTATGAGAACAAAAGAAGAAACTGGAATGACATTTGGGGAGGAGATTGGGAAGTGGCAACAGACAAAATAAACAGTGTAAAAGAGATGGAGTCGGGTATTTTGAAGGCCTGTTGAATGTGTTAGAGGATAGGTAGGTGGATGTGATGTGTATGTGAGGGAGGCATGTAGGATAGCGATAGGTGGAAACTCTTTTGCTGTGGCCACCCTCTTGATGGGAGTTCCCTGAGGGAATAGGTGTTAGAGATATAGGTAGATATATAATATAGTGAGTTTGGAAGGAAGAGTATATGGAATGAAAGAATCTTGGTTAGCTGTTTGGCAAAAAGGGAAGTGGTATTGAAAGCTTTGCGTAAAATGAAAATATGGTAGAGGAGCAAAAGTGGATGGGGTGGCAGTTAAGTTTGTCAAAAAGGGGGTGATTGTGTTAATACTGATGGGTTAGTCCAGCTTTGTCTGTGACTAGACTGCAACCAACATTTGGTTAGTAGTGAAAGAGCCTATCAAGAGTGAACACCTTCATTATGATAAAGATAGTGCAAAAGAATTACATGATTCCTGGACTCGGTGAATGCTGTATCACTTGTAGACAAATGCTGAACACATTTACCGGCACTTTGTTGCTAACACAGAAAGAATGAAATCAGTATTCTTGATATAAATCTGAATTTCAAGTATAGGAAACTTCAGTTTCATTAGTTTGACACAGATGATCAAACTAGCCTACATATATTCTTGGCATAGTAAATGACTGCTTCAACTGCTTGACTATTGATGCGTTGAATTAAAGTAATGAACCTCTAGATCAGGCATAGTTTTACCTGACTGAATCAGTTTTTACATATGAAGATCTCTGCCTAACTAGATTTTTTTTTTTTATCATTGATTAATTTAGTATGTAGAAATCAGTGGACTACAGTCTTATAATATGGCTGGAGAATGGCTAAATGGTGGTAAAGGCTTGTATGCTTATGAAATGATACCTTTGGTTTTAAAATTGAGTGTTGTCTGTGGGTTTACTTAGGCCTTTTTTTCTTGATATTTATGCCCTAATAACTCTAACATCCTTGAGAAAGAGAGAGAGAGAGAGAGAGAGAGAGAGAGAGAGAGAGAGAGAGAGATTTTAATGAATATACAGTATTTGTAATTATAGCTTCCATATTTTGTGGTTCAAAGGAAATTATGTGCTAATATAGTTTTTTTAATGGAACAGATAAAGATGAGAGTGCAACAACTCTCTGTCCCACCATGATGAAGGATGTCATCTTTGCAGCACACTGGTCATCAGAGACAGTGGCACAAGCATTAGCAGTTGCTGGTTATTGGAGTGATATCACTGCTTTCTCCCATGAACTGGGAGATACTAGAACTGCTCTTGTTTCTAGCCTTATTGCTCTCACAACTGAGAAGAGCAGGTATGCTTTTTTTATGAGTTAAAATCACTTAAATTGATTTTGTAGGCTCCACATGCAATAGACTCCACATTGAGTGAAAAGTCACCTTTGGCAAGGCTGCATCATTGGAAGTACAGTCTTATAAAAGAGCTCTTTGCTCCAAAGGAGTTTGCATTTTCCTGCTACTGGAAGTAGTGCAGCACTGGGTTGCAGGACCCTTTAGACAGAGGTCCTGGGTAAAAGCAGGACTCTTTCATAGAAATTGGTCCTGGGGTAATTATAAATAGTTAGATGAATCATTGCAAATGATGTCCTAATTATTCTTGGTATTATTTGCATATGAATATATCACTTCTAAGAACACAGCGACAGTATACCCCCATTGTAAGTACTTTAATGTATATGAATTTGGCTTCTTGCCCCCCTAGAGCCCACTGGACTAAATATGAAATCCAACAGAAATTTACATGAAATTCCTTTATATTGCAAATTTAGTCAGGTAAGTGGAGGACCAGTTCGGCTGAGTTTGGATGTAACAGATAAAAGATAGCATTGCATCTTTGATATATTGTAAAGATCAGGAATTAGGTAAATATTCATGGTATAGGTTGAACCTCTGTAATCCGACAACCTTGGGATCTGGCCATTTCCAGACCACAGAAAACAGAAATTGACCCCTACATATTGCTGTGTTATCAAAGGTAGAACAGAGCTTAAAACACGAAATGATATAACCATTAATGCTTTCAAATAATTTTTTTTTTTTTTGTTACATCAGATTACATCAGAAGTACAATAGGGTCAGCAGGGTCTTCATGGTCAGCAGATACTTGCACATTAGGGGCAGAGAAGGTGTGGGGAAGTAGATTTTCTATGCTGGAATGAGCCTTAGCAGTGTTATTAATGACCTTCTTCAACCACTGTTCCAATGTAGCTTGCTTCAGGTACTTTAGCTTTTTCTTAATTAATTTTCTTTGAATCAAATAAACAGACATAGTTTCTTGTTCTGTTATAAAGTCTCATTGCTCCAGTCCTGCTATAAAATTTCTCATCATCTGGATACATTTATCTATAGAAATTCAATCTTCCACTTCATAGTTTTCCTCTTCACTTTCTTCATAATGATCATGTTTCTTCTCACCTTGCTGAACCATCTCTATGATTTCTTGATCATTTGGTTGATAAACAACAGACTCTTCTTATCAAAGTTCATCCATTCCCTCAGGTTTTCCTCTGTAATCTCTTTGGTTATTGCAAAACACTTTGAGTTAGTCATACTCCTAGCATGCTCGACCAATTCTTGGTTGGATATCTTTACACTAGAACTTCTAAATCCAGAGAAGTCAGACTCATTCCTTTCATCATCCTGAAATATTAAGCTTGAGCACAGTTTGTGCCAGGCACCTTGCACTTTACTTTTCTCAACTTTATTCCAGGCAGAAGCTAGTGACTATACCATATCCTTTAAGTTAAATTCCTTCATGAAATCTTCAGGAAGCTTCTCATTATTTGGTGCGACAGGGAAATGGTGCATGAACTCCGATCTGTATTTAGATTTCAATGAACGTAATATTCCCTGGTCACAGGGCTGAATTAGAGAGGTGCAGTTAGGAGGGAGGTATAGACCAGAAATAGTGTCTTTTATTAAAAGTTTTGCTTTGGGGTGTGCCGAACAGTTATCTAAAATCAAAAATATTTTACACTTTGGATCAAGGCCAACAGAGTTAGTGTGTTCTAGCTTTACACATGAAGTAATTTTCAGACCTTTCAAGAAAAAGTTTAGTTGTCATCTACCCCTTTTTAATACCACAGTAGATATGTAGAAGAATTTTCACTCCTTTAAAGGCCCTCGGGTGAACACTTTTACCATTTATCATCAGCTTGGTTTTATGTGTTCCTGCAACATTTCTGCATCCAAGAATTGTTACCCTATCTTTGGAATCATTACCCCAAAATGGAGTCTCCTCAGTATCTTGGGCAAGGGGTTTACATGGCATATGACGACAATACAGGGCAGATTCGTTAGCATTATTCACTTGTTTTGGGGCTAAGTTTTCTGCTGCCACTACCTGTGCAAATTCATCCACAAACTTTGTTGCAGCTTCCGTGTCAGCATTACATTTTTTCACTTTGATGTTTATATGTGCCTTTCTTAATGAGAATTAATAGAATTTTGAAACAGACATTCAAATTGAAAAATTTTTTCATAAGTATATTGATGTTCAATTCACCTTGAAAGATTTTGTGCCCACTTCCACTTTACAAGTAGAGCATGTGCTTCTGTTGCCCGAATTACAGCTCTGGAGGTAGCACTCACACCATGGTCTAACTTTTTCTGTTTTTCAGTTTTCTGTTGAATTGCTAACAGCTTTTATTGTGCTTTTCACCACAAACACCCCTGCACTGTCTTGTTTGGGTCATGATTTTTTTAGGTTTGCTTGCAGCATCAGTGCTCATTCTTACCTTAGTACATTCCTCACTTAAGCAAGACAATGATTTTTTTTACCAACTTGAAAGTAGTATTAAAGCTTTTGTAACATTTTAACATCACTCACAAAAGGCAAAGCTTGGTCTGATAATGATATAATGTTATGAGTGTACATTTTAACGAAAAGAACTATGAAAATCTTAATATTTTGAAGAGCATAACTACTAGAGTTGAGTACTTGTGTGAGAATAAACAGTGGAAACATTGCCTTATCTGCTGATTATCATTTTTTTGTTTTTGTTGAAAATGCAGATATTTGTTACATTTCCCTCTTCTATAGGTATTACTTTGGTTTTGCTCCCAAGAGCTGCCTGCTTGTGTGCTCTCACCGCTAGCTAGACCATGCAATACTCAGCAAGCTGCTGCATCACATAATTATTGTGTGGCCATTGGCAACTCAAGGGTGTGCTGTTTTGATAACTGCTTCTTTCCCTATACGTTGAAGCTTTAGAACTCTCTACCTTTGTATGTCTTTCCCAATAACTATGACCTAGCACATTTCAAAAAACAGGTCTTTCACTTTTTCAAAAATTTGTAAATACCTTCCCTTGTCTTTTATTTTTGTTTCTTAATTTTCTTTATTTCAGTTAGGACCTGGCCTTGATGTGGGCTTTTGTCCTTGACTGAAGCCTTCATCATAAATAAAAGAAAAAAGATTTACCAGAAAGTCTGGAGTCATAGTTTTTCATTGACTAGACAACTCTAGAGGCTTTGGTTACACTAAGTTTTGGCATTAATACTTTCCCAATGTTGTAGTAGTTTACCAACCTTTAGGATCAATGATATTTCATTCTTTTAATTATTGATGTATATGAATTTATATATATGTTTTTTAAAGGTAAGAGAATCATCCACGTTTTAATAATATAGTATATATATTATCTTCAGACTCATAATATCAAGCAGTTTGCATCCATCATCTATCATCAAGAACCTTGTGTTACAAACTGGACCCATAGAGAACCTCACAGCATCAGTATTTCATAGTTATCAAGAACTTATGCAGGTGGCATCCATGTCTTGCCTGGATGTCATACCAAACATCCTTCAGGACTGTCTTCAGAAGATTCAAGAGGTCATGCAGCATTTTGAGGTCTTTGTGCCATCTCATGTGTATTTGCCTGCTCCACCTGTTTTCTGTCCTCAAGTAACGTCAGGTCTGAATCATGTACTACAATCACCAGATGACATCATGATGTGAGTTGAATATACCTTAAACTCTCTCTTTATTATTATTTCTGTTATATCTATCAGAGCATCATAGTGTATGCAAAATCTCCCCCAAAATTTCACTCTTTGAGAATTGCACCTTCAGGTGTTGAAGACCAAATTGCTGTGTGAAAATAATTTCTTTAAGAATTTTGCATGTTGGTTTGGCTTTCAGCTAACTGTTGAGCACCTTATTGAGTTTTAAGGAAAAAGCTTGATTTTGGATAGAAGCTTTTGAGAATAATGAGTAGAAGAATGTTGTAGAGTCATATGCCCTTGAATTGTGTTTATATCATTCCATGAAAATATGTTTTAAGTGGTCACCAGGAGTAAGATACTAGTGCTCCTTTAGTCTAACTCTTTCAAGCAGTTTACTGCAATGAGCTTTCATTTTTAGTATGTAGTGATTTTATGTTTCTTGATGAAGGAGTCTAGCCCATTTCTTTTTGTGTATGTTATGGATAATTCCCATAATTGTTGTGACGCACTTCATAATCTCAGCAGTTTTAGAACTAACATTCTTCACATACCCTGATTTATGTGACCATATTTTTCCTTTAAGAAATATCAATGTAAGTGAACTCATAATTTTTTTTATAAGTTATTAGTTATGGTACGTAAGTTTATTATCCGTTTCAAGGTTTATAGTTGGTGGTAGCTGGTAGGCAGCCAATGACCAGGGAGGTATATATTACCAGTACTACCAGCTTGGATATTAGGAGGGTTAGTGATGACTGCCTAATGAGCCAGCACTTTAGTGGTTGTCAAGTTGCACTTTATGACCCAGGTAGCTTTCTTTTCTTTCTGCCTTACCAACACATGACCTTCAGGCATTCTGTCCACAAACATACAATCTCTCCTTGTCATACATAACACTCTACAACACTTAACTAACTCAACTCATTATTTGTAACTCTAGATTTTCCTGCAGTGAGAATGTACTAGCCCTGCCTTTTGCCAAAATGTTATGAGCAATAGATAGAAGTAGTAGGTAGGAACATTTAGGCAGAGGCATTAGGTAGAGACTTTAGGTAGAGGTAGTAGGTAGGAACATTAGGAAGGAGCATTAGGGAGGAGTAGTCAATTAGGACATTAGGTAGGAGCCTCTGCAGACACTGTGCAAGAGTTGCCCTCTGCCAGTAGCCTGTTAAGGGTCAGGCACTAAAGGCTAAGAAGTGGCGCTGGAGTTTACTAGTTATGGAGACTATTGCTGTGGCCACCATCCCTTGAGGGAGTTTCAGGTGGGAACAGGCTTCAGAGGTATAGATAGATAGGTAAATGAATAGTTTAATGGGACATTTGGAGATTCCCAAGTTCCAGAAGGCCCTGAGGGGTATAACACATACTTAAGTGAAGTGTCATATGACTTGAATATTCATAATTAGAATTTAAAAGATAAATGCTGTCTGATATATGAGATTAGAAAATTTTTGAAATTGCTTATTGTATGTAAGTAAGCAAGGTCTCAATTAGTCTCCTTTCATTCAGTGTGAATATTAGATAAATGATTGGAACCAGATATTGAGGTGACAGAAGGTGCTGATTGATGATATCATGCACAGTATAGCTCATGTTATTTCAAAGCTTTCATGTGTGGAACAGTTGGCTTGAAATGAGAAAATAATGAATAAATCTTATTTTGCAAAATTGCATCATCATTTAAGAAACAGCTTTCCAACAAATTGATAAATGTGGTTGATTCTTGCTCATCCTTGCCTGTGTGATCCATGGCTGCTTACCTCACCATATTACTACATGGAGGAGGGAGGCTAGAAGGGGACAGAGCAATGAACTGAAAAATAGGCATCTTGCATATTTCAAAGCTGTTCATCTTTTTTTTGTGTTGGCTCTTGATTCCTTACCACTGTATATCAGTTATGATGAAGAATGTTTGAAAGTTCACATAATAAAGAGCAGGAGAGCATGATTTTTTTATAGTAATTATATTAGTCTTGCTGACCTCCCAGAAAGAAAAGCTGATGGTGTAGCTACACAATAGCACTTTTGTAAACAAAGCCTGAATCTCCTTGGTGAAAAAATTTAAAATGAATAGAACTATTCTTAGATATTTATATATTTACAATACAGCATGTTATGATGATTACATTTCCATGCTGTATTAGTCTGAACTTACTGTAAATCAAGTTACCATTGTACCAGCTTGGCTTGTGATGGAAATCTGGAATCCTAAACAGTATTTTAATGGGCCTGTGGCCCACTGTTGGTGGAAAAAATTATGCAAATAATACAAACCTACATTGCTGTATTCTTGTGAAAAAATTAAACGGTGTAATTTTTTCATTCAAGCTCGCCATTTCCCATATTACTGAGGTAGTGCCAAGAACAGATGAAGAAATAGCCTCATTCGCTCATATCCACTCTCTAGCTGTCATGAATGATATACTGATACCAGTGCCCCCATTCGCAGTCAGGATTCACAGACCTTGTTTATTCTTTACATTGGCTTATTTTCTCTTTCAGATATGATGAGAGGATATTAAGGAAGGAATTGGCAGGCTGGGTCAAGCTGTTTTGTTCTGTTATCAGTGCAGCAGGAATAGCTCAACCTTTACTCAAGGAGTTATGCCATGCTAGTCAACAATATCCAAGAAAGGTTATGAAACTCTAATAGTTATAGATTTATTCACAATTTATTATGATTGATACAGGTAGAAAATTTCTGAACCAAATACTTGTAGTCTGGAAACATCAGAATGCTTTTATGTTTAAGATCCCAACAACAATGATGCAAGTTTCCAAACCTTGAATATGAGATTATGGTGCTCTTTGCTTTTCTTAGATGTATCTGCTATTTCTGTTATTTTTGCCCTTATTCTGCTCTTATAATGGCATCCAGCAATCTTTGTGATTCCTGTGCTCTCCATTACACGTGCTGAAGTGGAGACAAGGTAAGTATAAGTGAATTTTTCTTAGATGTTAGAGCTGCAGAAGCCCTGGGTTTAAGGGTTCTAGGTACCAGCCATATTGCCATACTTAATTTTTATCAAGGCTTTCACTACCTCTTTTCACTAAACCTTTTGCCATGCCACTTCTCGTTCGTCAGCCCATCATTTGATGCATTCAGTAATCCTTCACAGTAGTTACTCCATTTCTATACCTCTTCTAAATGTTGCTACTTCTCCATCTGCTTCCCTCACTCTCGTCTGTTCTCCTGTTCTCCTCAAGCTCTTCATCTCCTCAGAAAACATTTTTTTCTCCGTGAAGTTTGCTAGTACTTTCTTACCATCTCTTTCATTTGTTTACTTTTTCATCCCCTACACTTTTATGTTCATCTCCTGAGGCTTCCTCTTGTACATCTCCCATTCACATGCACTCCTTCCCTGGAAGTGTTACCCATTCACCCTTTTCTCTCACTTATTAGGAACTGAACTTCCATTAGGAACTGAACTTTCTTTTTTTATTGTATTTAGATGATAATGATTTTAGCTTGCTGCAGTATATTGTCATACTGTGGTATAACTTGAGATGACCCTTTTACCCCTTCATGGCCTTTCTCTTGTAGTTACTGTCACTTCAATAACAGTTAGATTTCATAACAACAATATATGTTATTCCATGTTCATATGGTATGGTGTACCTAGGTTAGCTCTATGGCCACTGTGTAAGCCTTCCTGAGACATGGTTGTTAGTTTGCTCTCTAGTGATTCATGAAACTTCTCTCTTAAATGCATTTTTTATGTGCCATGGAACATATCTTACTTAGAATGCTGGAAATATTGAACCTTAATCACCTTTTGTTTGTTCAGCTGGATTTCATTGATAGATTTATGCCTGTTAGAATAATTTGCCTTGGAATTTCTTTATTCTAAAGTTTTTCAGTAACTCCATCAGTTTATCATAACCTTCAACATGATAACTTTGCTGCTGTCTAATTTTCATGAGGGAATTTATTTGCAGGTATCAGGTGAATATAATGAAGAGTTAGATAGTTTGGCTGAAACCCTGGGCCCTGTTCAAGTTGAATGGTCTCCTCATGGGCCAGAGTGGTCAAGAATCCTTCAGTTGTGGCAAAAATTTGTAAGCCAACTCTGGATTCTTCATGCACGAGACAAGCTATCTTTATGCATAAGGAAATTCACTCTGGATATCTCAGCTTTGTGTCAGGTGATATAGATGTGGTTTTTATCTACTGCTCCTACCATTTTTGCTATAAAGTAGGTCTAGCACACAGTGCTCACCACAGGAAAATCTAGTGTTATGAAGAATGAGTTGTGTAAGTTAAGTGTTTTCAAGTGTTATGCATGACAAGAAGAGATTGTATGTTTGTGGACAGAATGCCAGTAGCCCATGTGTGAATGAGGCAGAAAGAAAAGACAGCTCCCTGAGTGGGAGGAGTGCAACTTGACAGCTGCTGAAGTGCTAGCTCACTTGGTAGATGTCACTAACCCTCCCAATACCCAAGTAGGTAGTGCTGGTAATATACCTCCCTGGTCATTGGTTGCCTATCAACCAGCTACAACCTACCTTCCCTTGCATAACATTTGCCTGTTTTCTGGAATTTCAGAGTAAGGTAACAAATGAATCAGGGAATCAGTTCATTTACAGAGTTCTGAATTGGATATTTAAATTTTCATCCATCTGTCAGAAAGTAGGAAGTGAAGGTCTTCAAACCTTGTTGAATTGCTAATGATATACTGATTTAAGGGATTTGTAGCCTTTTTCGGTAACTGCAGTAAATACTGGCATCTGAATAGAGCTGACTGAAATAAATTACGTAACTTCTTCTTCTGACTTTCCCTGGGTCAATTACTGTCTCGTGCATGATGATGCTTCTGTCTCCACCAAACACATAGCAGAGGTTATTTTTGTGGGAATGGAAGCATTTATCCCCTCCTCCTTCAAAACTACCTCTTCATCCAATCCATGGTTCAACCGTTCCTATTCTGAGGTCATACAGACAAGGGATATAGCATATCAGGCTTGGAAAAACTCTCCTTCCTCAGGCTTCCATTCAGCTTTTATCACTGCCCGTAATCGCTGCAAGCATGTTATCTGTGAGGCAAAGCATTCCTTTCTTTAAAGGAAGTGCAATAACCTTTCCTTGTGATCCACTGATAGGTCTTTTGGTCTTTAGCTAAGAGCATCTCTAACAACTTCTGTAGCTCTACTTTTCCCTCACTTTTCTGTTCTGACAGTACTATAGGTGTCTCTCCCGTTAACAAAGCAACTGTCTTTGGTTCCCGTTTCTCATCTAACTCCACCTCGAATGATTCTAACATTCCTTCACCCCCTAATGCTCCTCTTACTTATCCTATGACTTTTCCCAAAATCTCTTTTTGGACTGTCTGAAAAGCGTTTCTTTCTCTGGGCACAAGCAAGACTCAAGGTCCTGATGGCATCCATACCTGTGTACTGAAAGAGTTTGCCTCTGAACTTGCACCTGTGCTTGTTTGTCTCCTCTGTTTCTGCATAAAAACCAAAACTTTTCGTTCTTCTTGAAACATGCTTTGATACATTCCATCGCTAAGAAGAGTGACCGTTCTGACCACTCAATCGTCCTGTTGCTTTGACATCTACCATTTCCAAAGTCTTTGAATCCTTCTTAAACTCCCATATCCTTAAACATCTGGAAAATCACAGTCTTCTCTCTGATTACTGGTATGGCATCCGTAAGGCGAGATCCACAGGTGATATTCTTTTGTAGCTTACTAATGCCTGGCATCATCCCTGAAAGATTTTGGGGAGTTGTATGTAGTTGCCCTTGACATATTTAAGGCTTTGACAGGGTGTGGCATTGGAGTCTCATCTCTAAGCTCTCCTTTTTTGGCTTCCTTCCCTCACTTTGCTCCTTCATATCTAGCTTCCTCTCTGGCTGATCTATCTCTGTGGTTGTTGATGGATCGGCCTCCCCCCTTTTCTCCATAAACAGCAGCGCCCCTCAAAGTTCTGTCTTGTCCCCTACACTTTTTTTCCTTTTTTTCAAAGATTTTTTCTCCACAAATAATTGAATTATAATCCAATGCACTCATATGCTGACAACTCAACACTCCATTAATCCACATGCTTCAGTTCTGCTCCCCCTTCTCTCACTCGATCTGCATCTCGTCTTGACACAGCTTCCTCAATAAACTCAGATTTGGACAGGATATTTCAGTGGTGTAGACAAAATCTTTTTAAGTACAATGCCCCCAAGACCCAATTTCTACCCATCTCTCTATCAAAAACTCCTTCCAACTCTCATATCTCTTTTGACAGTTCTGTAAATCCACCTCTTGACTCAATGAACATACTTGGTATTACTGTAACATTCACTCTTTCTTGGAAATCCCACTTTTGGTAATGGCTAAGTCTGCCTCTAGGAAACTGGGTGTCGTATTTACATGTCGAAATTTTATCTCTTCCAAACAGTTGCTCCATTTATACAAGGAATTGATTCGTCCTTGTATGGAGTGCTGCTCCCACATTTGGGGTGGTTTTAGCTCTGTATCCTTACTTGACAGAGTTGACTCTAAAGTGATCCAACTTATAAACTGTCCCAGGCTTACTTCCAAACTTGACCCCCTTGCCCTATGCTGAAATATTGGTTCATTTTCCCTCTTCTGTAGCTAGCTGCTTGTGTGCCTCCATCACTAGCTAGACCACGCAATACTTGGCAAGCTGCTGCATCACATGATTATTGTGTGGCCATTGGCAACTCAAGGTGGGCCGTTTTGATAACTGCTTCTTTCTCTACATGTCGAAGCTTTAGTACTCTCTTCCTTCTCATATCTTTCCCAATAACTATGATCTGGCACATTTCAAAAGACAGGTCTTTCACTTTCTCAAAAATTTGTAAATATTTTTCCCTTGAATTTTCTTTTTCTGTTTCATACTTCTCTCTATACTTCAGTTAAGGTCCGGTCTTGATGTGGATTTTTGTCTGTGACTGGAGCCTTCAATATAGAAAAAATGTATAAGTAGGAAGAGAGGAGAGATATTGGCTTCAGGTGAAGGTTGACCTGCAGCAGGGGTGCATGATGTCACCCTGGCTGTTTAATTTGGTTGGGGAGATGAGGGAGGTAAATGCAAGGATCTTGGAGAGAAGGGCATTTATGCAGTCTGCAGGGGCTGGGGGTGCCTGGGAAGTAAGTTATTGTTTGCTGATGACACAGCACTGATAGCAGATTTAAGTGAGAAACTGCAGAAGTTGGTGACTGAGTTTGGGAGAGTGTATGAAAGGAGGAAGTTGAAAGTAAATGTGAATAAAAGCAAGGTTATTAGGTTTATAATTATAAGGGCAGAGGAACAAGTTAGTTGGGGTGTGAGTTTGAATGGAGAAAATTCGGAGGAAGTGAAGTGTTTTAGATTCCTGGGAGTGGACATGACAACGAATGAAGCTAGAAGCAAAAGCAAGTCAGAGGGTGGGTTTTAAGGTATAGTAGTCCCAAGGATGTTGTATGGATGCAAGGCATGGGTGATAGATAAGGATGTGTAGACAAGGATGGATTTATTGGAAATGAAATGTTTGAGGACAATATGTGGCATGAGATGGTTTGATCAAGTAAATGATAAAAGGGTAATAGAGAGTTGTTCTAAAAAGAAGAGTGTGGTTGAGAGAGCTGAAGAGGGTGTGCTAAAATGGTTTGGGTGTATAGAGGGAATGAATAAGAGGTTCACAAAGAGGATATATGTGTCACAGATGTAGGGAAAAGGAAGGGGAGATCAAACAGGAGATTGAAGGATAGAATGAAATATATCACGAGTAGTTGGGGTCTGAAAATGCAAGAGAATGACAGGCATACACAGGAATGAGTGAATTAGAAAGATGTGGCTTACATGGGATGATGTGTTGTCAGTGGACTGTACCAGGGCATGTGAAGTTGATGGGGGAAAGCATCGAAAGGTCTGTGGGGCCAGGTTATAGATAGGGGGCTGTGATTTCAGTGCATTGCACATAGCAGCTAGAGAAAGGATGTGGGTGAAAGCAGGCTTTCTTTGTCTGTTTCTGTTGCTACCTCACTAATGTGGGATATGGTGGACAAGTCTGAAAGAAATGCTTGTGTTTTTATTATGTCTTGGGTCTTTTTTTTTTTTTTTTTTTCTGCAAGAACATATGTCCAGGTACATAATAATGATGTATGGGAAAGCAAGTTTCATT
Source organism: Panulirus argus (assembly GCA_038088735.1). Classification (NCBI taxonomy): domain Eukaryota; kingdom Metazoa; phylum Arthropoda; class Malacostraca; order Decapoda; family Palinuridae; genus Panulirus; species Panulirus argus. The sequence continues at coordinate 26,022 of JAYMFT010227572.1, forward strand.
GACTGCAGTTTCACTTAAAGATAGCTCTTCAGCTCTCCATTAAGTGAGGGATGGGATTAGTGTAATTGCTTCTCTTAGAAATTAATAGCCACCTCCCTATAATACTGACAAGATTCTTTTAGGATTTATGAAATTCTGGGCTGCACTCCATGCAGGAGCTGGGTAAGGTGGGCAGGAAGGTCCTTGTCAAGGATATACTCCTCCCTTCCTGTTGATGGTGATACAGCCTCATATAGCTTCTCACTTATGATGTTACAACTTGCAGACAAAGCTCTAGAACATCAGAATTATATATATATAGTAATTTTTTACTCCTGCAGACTCACTGTAGAGACTTCCTTATCATCCCATCTGCCCAATGAGACACCAAGTTTAGTTCATCTTCTATCTGTCTATCTATATCTCTGATGCCTGTTCCCTCCGGGAACTTTCATCAAGGGGGCGGTCACAGCAAAAGAATCTCCACTTATCCCTGTCCTTACATGTCTCCTTAGCATACACCATTTCATGCATTCCTCCACCATTTTTCTCCTTCTAGTACTCTTCTACTCTATTTCCCCATGTCATAGGTGGTCTTCCTCTGACACCAACCCCTTTAATGATATTGTTATAGACTGTCTTTGTAAACTTCCCATCTTACAAACCACCTCAAAGTATTATGTTTCACCAACTTTACCACTACATAGTTCATTTCCTTTGCAGTCTCTGCCATACCAAATTTCTCATATACCTGCTTTTTACTTTCTTCATTCCATTTTGTCATACCACATGCTCCTCCTAGTTAGCTCATTACCACAGCTTGACCCCATTCTTGACCTCTGTGACTCATTCCTTGTCCATTTTTTTGGCTGCATAGGTCAGGGTCGGGATGATTATGCTGTCCTTTAATATCCTTTCTTCATTTCCATACTTACACTTCAACCTTTGATTTTTGTAATATGCAGTGATTGTGTTGATTGAATGCTGGGTTGATCTGGGATTCTGTATATCTATTTGTCAGTTAATTCTACTCTATTCCTAATTAATTGGGGTCAGTTAGGTACATATGACTTCAGAACACCACTCACAAACATCCAAAACCAAGTGCCAGTGTTTGAAAGTTAAACACATCTTGGGAAAAGTATTTGAATAAGAGTTTTGGTAATGGATAATAGGAATAATTCCATGCTTACAGTATAGCCCTGACTCTTCAGTGGTTTATTATGTTCATAGCAGTACATTACTGGATTAGCTTAGATCTTCATGGTTTGAATCTAGAGGCTTATCAATTAAGGATGCCACAATCCTTCTGTGGATGCAGTTTTGTTACTAAAAGATTTTGCTTCAAACTTGCACAAGGGATATTGGCCATAAGAAGTGCATTTATAGTAGATTCAGAACTAGGTACACAAATATGTCTTGCCTTACAAAATTCATATTCTCATACCACCTTCCACATTTTAACTTCCATCTTATTATGAAGTACTTAGGCATGTCACTATGAGGTTGACAGGAGAGGAACTTGTTTTGAGGAATAGGACAGATATTTTGCAAAGTGCTCTGTGTCCAACTCTTGCACTTTATTCATCTTTTGTTAGTTTATCAGTGCTCTAAATCACGAGTGCAGTAAGAATTTGGTTCATAGGATGTAGCTTTGTACCAAGTAAATCACAGGTTGAGATAGGGGTTTTAACTGACAATTCATGGTTACTAACAATTTGAAAGGAGAATTATTCTAGATTTATGCAATGACCTCATCATACATCAGCTAATCAGACATTGCTGGTGCAAAGGGTACAGTCACACTAGCCTGAGTGCTGCTCAAGAAGATAAATTTTTTGTTCCTCAAAGTAAGGCTTCTTTGACAAAATTTACATATCTATGCAATACCCATCATATGTATCTGTTTTCTTGTATCTCCATATGTTAATATTCCCCTTTAGAACTGATTATCCTTTTTATCTTCTGATGCTTTGACATCTCTCCCATCATTTATACTTAGTGAAACAAGATTAATTCTTTTCACCCAGTTAAATATTTGTTTCATTTTCTTCCTTTGTTTAGAGGCCTAACCAAAGTGGAGAATACTAGAGCAGATACTTTAAGCATTGCTAAGAGGTCTTCGACATTGGTTGTTGATACATTAATAGCCAGAATGTTTTCAAAAGATTATGCATGTGATATGGTACCTGTAATACAGGAAAAGTTGCCCATGACAGAAAATATGAACTGTTGTATGTAGAGAGAATTGAATATATTGAAAAAGGATATGTGTGAGATAGCAGTGTAAGGATGTTTTCAAATATATGAGGTAACCATTGTTCAGTGCTGAGAAAAACATTGTAATTTGGTAATTTCTTGGAATGAATTACTAGATATGATATAAGATTAACAGAAATTGCATAGATCAGATTTTTGTACTTTTTAGTACAAACATATTTTTTGAATGTCATTTAAAAAAATTTTTTTCTTTGTTTTGCAGAGAAAAGTCAGCCAAGAAACACATGCTGTAGAGATATTGTCATGGGTGGAAGAACTTCACAAACTGATAGATGCTGATACTTGGAAAGATGAATTAATTGCTACGGCTTTGACAGCTGCAAGTAATGCTCCACCACATCCAATTATTGCTCAAGCATTGGCCAATATTATACCTGAGCCAGCTGGTCTACCCTCATTGTTGAAGGATAAAGCTGCCAGACTTTTTGATCTTTGGAAAAATACAGATGTAGTCATAACAGAAGCAAGGGAAGAATCTCTGGGAGTAAAGGAAAAGTCAGGGAAGCATAAATCATTGATTGAAACATATGCCAAATTGTATAATATCTATGATAAAAAATGTGCTGAAGTGATATTTAGGCATAACTTCCACAGTGGAGATCAAAGGGGCTTTTCTAGTGATGATAATATTCCTTATTGTAATGGTAATATCTCACATATTTCCTGTGATTTCCAGATAACATCTGAAACTGTAAAAGAAGAATTTAGAAACTTTGGATTTCTTTTTGCTAGTTTGACCTTTGCAAGAGATGCTGAAATGTTCCCACAACATTTTGCGCAAGTTCCACAACTTGTTCAGTTTAGTAATGTGATAAAGAAGAGAGAGTTTCAGGGACTGAAGATCAAGAGCCACATTTCCCAGAGTAAGCACAATGATAATATTGAGCAACATGAACAGAATGTTATGGATTTTACAGATCACATGAGTTTGTTAGACGTAACTTCCAGTTTAAGTTCTGGAAAAAAAGGTTTCTTTCGAAATTTAAATTCTAAAATCCTTCAAGGGGGAAGAAAAACAGTTTTTCATTTAAATGATCAAACATTTCTTGATGCAAAAAAAACTGGGAAAAATTCAGAGAGAAACCGTTCTCTGTCTCCACTTCAGAGAAAATGTTCAGTTAATCAAAGAAACCCATCATTTCATACATCAAAAGAGACAGATTCTTCTGGCTCATCCTATAAACCTGAATATTTTACTTATAAAACCTTACAGAACAAGAACAAGAGGCATCAGATGTCAGAAAGAAGAAGTAGATCACATTCTACAAGGAGGAAAAGAGGTACATCTTCCTCTTCTATAAAAAACACGAGGAGCCTATCAAGTTGTTCAGTTTGGTTACAGGAGAAGAGTAAGTCCAGGCACTTAGATTTGAATGATACTGCTTCATTCATCATAAGTCAAAACCCCCCTCTAAATCTTCTTCTGTCTCTCTCTAAACCTTATAGCTGTGCTGTAGGAAATGAAAAATCTCAAGAAATCATTAAGTTAGTTCATTGGCTGATGAGTAGTGAAAGAAGACTTTGTTTTCCAAATGTGACACCCAGTATAATAAACAATACAAGTAAACACAGTACCATCAAGAAAGTTGATCTAAATCTTAAGGATATTATTTTAGCTCTCAATTGGGAATATTTATGCTCATCTAACTTACATAATGCTCATCTTAAGATGGCTGCTGTACCATTTGAACATGGAAAGAAAGCGAGTACAGAGACAAAGGAGTTCGAAGTGTTAGTAAACAAGGCAAATAAGGATTTGAAAGGGGAACAGTCTCATAAACAGAGTCCCACAGTAAATTTAACAGTTCCCTCCCATGAGGTAATCGTCACTGATACTAAAGTCATAGAGCAAGAATATGTCTCTGTACCAAATGGCTCTGAAGATGAACATTCATCTAGAGGAGCAGTTAAGGAAAAAGATGCGAAGACTACATCATTCTTGACCTCACGTTTAAAGACAGTGGGAGGAACAGAAGAGAGCGATGTAGTGAATGTCATGACTACAAACAGTCTTCAGAAAACTGAACAATTCCCAGAAAAAGATAAGCATAGTTTAAGTAATCAGAAGATTACTACTGATGGTAGAGAAGATGCTATCGATGGAAAAGATTCTTGTTCCATACATGAAAATAGATGTAAGCCAGAAAGCAGTATAATGAGTCCTGATTTAAGTCAAGAAAATGGGATAACCAGTAATAGTTGCCATCAGAGAATGGTTCCTGACATTGTCACTGATGATCATGATGGAAAAGTCTCAGACACCATGAACATGCAGACCAACTGTAATTTAGAACATCAAGTTCTCGCCAGTATTACGAGGAAACATAGTCCCATGGTGGAAGACTCTTGTAAGTCAACAGAATTTAAGAAGACTGAAGTAGCTGAATGTAGTGATATCCAGGATTCCTCACCTGGTCCTCAGAATAGTGTCATTTCTTTTAGAATGACTGTTCAGGATGTGGTAAGGGAAGAACTGAAGACTATCTTTCAGCTCCATCCTCTAGGTTTGCTTGCAGAAACTAGACCCTCTAACATGTCTCAGAAAGAAATGTCTGAAAAAGTTCAGTTAGGTAAATTGGAAGGATTTCAGGCAAAAACTCCAATATTGAATGTCACTTCCATAATGTCTTTGAAGTCTGAGAATGAAAATGAAGAAATTGCTAATGATGGAAAGATAAGGAGTAAAAGGTTAGATAAAGAAAAAACAGTCAACCAGCATAGTACCATAGATGCTGTAGCCCAAAATTCAGAATCAAAAAAGTCATTGGAATCATTCAGAGCCAACAATAAAAGTTTTCATATACCTGAACCACTTGTCATTGAAGTTAAAGAGGCAGAAAAACCAGCTTTCAACCTTAGAGTATCACCATATGAACACCAGAAAAAAGAAAGTCTCACCCCTGTTGAGGAACCTTCAGAAATTTTTAATCCAGATGTTGGTGTGTCTCTGAAGCTGCTTCATATGCCACCTGAAAAATATCAGGATAGCAAAAGACTAAGCATAGCAGACGTTTGTGATGATGATGCAAGTGCTCATAACCAGTCTGTGGTTCTTGCTGTAGATGACACACTTGACGATGTCACTTTGCCAGACTCATTACATGCCTCAGATCTAGATGAGAATTGTTGTACTCCTCCAAGTCAAAACATTGTTCAAGAAAATATTATCAAGAGGAGTAGATTTCAGTTTTCAAAGAAAGCTACAAAAGAAGCATCTTGTAAGCTGAATACAGCAGTTACACTGAAGAAAGCAGTTGATCATGATACAAAGGAACCAGTACGGTGGGATGAGAAAAAGCTTTTCTTAAAGTCACTCCCAGTTCAAGTGAAACCAGTTTCAGTAAATGTAGTTCACTGTTTAGGAGGACAAAGCACTTTGGGTAATCTTGAAACTCAGTCCTTTATAGAAAAAAATGTAAATGTGAACAAAACGCTAAAGCTGCTAACCTTACCAAAACAACCTCCCCAAAATGTTGAAACGATAAAAGATTACTCACCTATATTATTAAAACAGCTGCCAACAGGAAAGGTATTGGAAGCTGAATTCAAGAAAACCAAGACATTAGATACATTACAAGGTAAGGGCTGCCCTGATTCTTTGTGTAATAGACAAAATAGCAAGCAGCATATAAAGTTTGCCAAGGCAGTGCCACCTAAAGATATGACATTATTAACAATACCCAAATGCTCTCAGGTAAAAGACTGCGGAGGTCCAGACTCCATTTGTTTTCTAGATCCTAAACAAGTTTTAAACTTTTGTGCAGCAGATATAATGAAGAAGAGACAGAATAGGTTCAAAACTCTCAAGGTAAATAAGCTACCAAAATTTGATAACTTGAATGACATTTATGAGAAGGAAATGTGTACTGAAAACCAATCTGAGAATAAAAAAGAGATCTCTAAATCTGATGCTCAGGAAGAGAAGTTGGATAAAGGATTCCTTGATAGAGTGAAAGAATATGCTTACAAATATGAGACAGGAGCATTCAGAGATGTTTTAGTTAAAGGAAATGATAATAGAGATGAAACAGTGAGATCCAGATTTCAGTATGAAGCCACACAAAAGATGGATAAAATTTACGAGAATCATCCCCAGCATTTTCAGAGTACCAGGGAAACTCAGACATTGCCTCAACAACTTAATAATTTCCAGCGATGTGAAACAAGTGAATTCAAAGAGGTATTGATAAAAAGAAATGAAGAAAGAGATGGAACATTGGGATCTAGATTTCATCATGAATCTATACAAAAGATGGATAAACTGTACCAAAGTCAGTCTCAACATTTTCACATTACCAGGGAAACTCAAACATATCCCCAAGATCTTGATCTCCAAGTTAATGAACCTGAAGATGACATAGAAATTAAAAAGAAAACCTTTGGTGATCTCAAAGCAGTTGATACACAGGTTGTTTTGGCGATGGAAGAGAATGAAGCTGAGAATAAGTACAATGTAATTTCATCCAGTTTGAGTCAGAGAGCATCAGGAGACCATATTCCAATGAAATTGATGGAAACAAGGATCATCAAAGTTAGAGATTCATGGACTGAAACTGACTTTATTGGATCAAAACTTAATTTACCTCATGAATGCCATGAAGTACAGGTAAGGGTACATGTTCTTTTATTTCGCATAAAATTACTCACTGGGATAGGGAAGAAATGATTCTACCTATGTATTCCCTGAGTGTCTTTGAAGGTGACTAAAAGAACTGGGAGCCAGGGGCTGTAAACCCTCCCCTTGATGTATTTCTATTTTTGAATGATGGAACAAAAGAGGGAGCTATGTGAAGAGTACATATCCTCCTCCTAAGGTGTCTGCATTGGTGTGGATGTAATCAAGATAAGAAGAAAGGAAGGACAGGTATTGTTCCAGGAGAGGAACCTTGATGTTCTAGCTCTGAGAACAAAGATTAAGGGTAATGGGGAAGAATGGTTTGGAAATGCCATAGGGGTAAAATCAGGGGTTAGTGTGAGGATGAGAGCTAAGGAAGGGATAGCACTACTATTGAAACAGGAAATGTGGGAAAGTGTGAAAGAGTGTATGGAAGTGAGTTCCAGACTGATATGGGTAATAATGAAAGTGGATAATGAGAGATGGATAATTATTAGTGTTTATGCATTTTGCCATGAAAAGGATAATGAATTTGGAGAACAGCTTAGTGAGTGTGTCAACAGTTTTAATGTAAGAAACTGAGTATTAGTGATGGATGATTTAAATGCAAAAGTGAGAATGTGGCAGTTGAGGGTATAATTGGGGGTTGGATGGGGTCATAACCACAGGGTATTCAGTAATGTAAATGGAAATGGTGAACATCTTGTGCAGTTGTGTGCTGAAAAAGGACTGGTGATTTAGAATATGTGGATTTAAAAAAGGGACATACATAAGTATACATGGGTGAGTAGGAAAGATGATCAACAGGTAGTTTTGGATAACACACTAATTAATAGGCATAAAAAAGAGACTCTTGGATGTGAATGTGTTTAGGGGCATCTTGTGTGATGTCTGATTATTACCTGGTGGAGGCAGGGGTGAAGATCTGTAGATGTTTTTGGAAAAGAGAAAATAACATGAGTGAGATGAGGTTGGTGAAAATAATTGAGCTTGGAAAGGTGACTTGTTTGAAGAAATGCTAGGAGAGTGGGTGTAGAAAAGCAAAAGGTGAAAGTGAATGAAGGTTAGGGAGTGGATGAGGAATGGGAGATATTTAGGGAAGCAGTGCTGGGATGTGTGAGAGAATAGTGTGGCATGTGTGAGGTGGGCAGGTGAGAACGGGTAGTGAGTGGTGGGATGACAGTGTAAAGTTGCTAGTGAAAGAGAAAAAGTTATATGGGCAGTACTTAGGGAAAGGTGTGCGAGTGATTGGGAGATGTACAAGAGAAAGCTGCAGGGGATAAAGCAGAAGGTCCAGGGGCTGAAAAAATGGTCATCTGAGAGTTGAGGTGAGTGAGTCAGCAAACTTTAGGGAAAATGAGATGTTTTGAAGGAAGGTTAATAATGTGAGAAAAGCAAGAGTACAAATAGGAACATTGGTGAAGGGGGTAAATGGGGAAGTTGTTGATTAGGGAAAAAGGAGTTGGAGTGAGTACAATGAAGGATTGTTGAATCTGTATGATGAAAGGATGAAAGATTTAAGATATTTGGGTCAGGGAAATGTGCAAAGTGAGAGAGCAATATCAAGTGCTTTGGTGCAGAGGGAATGGGTGGTGAAAGCATTGTATAAGATGAAATTTGACAAGTAATAGATATTATTGCAACTAAATTTCTCAGGCAAAGGGGTAACTGTGTTGTTGATTGGTTAGTTTGCATTTCCATTACATGTAATGTTACATGTATAGTTCCATTGTATAAAGGTACGGGGGAAAAAGGTGAGTATTTGAATCACAGAGGTATAAGTTTGTTGAGTGTGCCTGGTAAGTTGTATGGAAGAGTGGTAATTGAGAGATTGGTGGCATGCACAGAGCATTAGAATAGGGAGGATGTCTTTTCATGAGTGGTAGAGTGTGGATCAGGTGTTTACTTTGAAGAATTTGTGTGAGAAATACTGAAAAAACAAGAGGATTTATAGGAGGCATTTATGGATCTGGAGAAATCACATGATAGGGTTGAAGGAGATGCATTGTGGAAGTTGTTTCAACTACTTTGTGTGAGAGTAAAGCTGTTTGAAGCAGTAAGGAGTTTTTATCAAGAGAGTAAAATGTGATTTTTCTTTCTTTCAGACGCAGACACCTGTTAAACTTACAAAGGATACATCTGTGACTGTTTGCATTACCCCATCTTGTGATCCACAGTCTCCTCATGATGGTTACTTTCCATCTCATCCTCTCCCCAAGGAAAATCTTCCGCTTGCTCACCAAACACCACCTCAAGAAGACTTTTCTCCCTATTGCGCACCAGCTCCAAGAGACTCGTTAAGGGATATAGTTGACATTGTTAACATTCCACAGGAGATTGTCCAGCAGCACCTTCAAGTGATTCAGGATGATCTTAATAAAAGTAGAGACCATGAGACTGTGAAACAAGATATTGTCTCTATTTCCTCTGCAGCTGAGAAGAATCAGAGACATGCAGACACTCTTGGAGAAATTAGAAATGGTGAAAGTGCATTTAAAAGAATAGATTGTATTAACAGACTGCAGACTGATGATTCATCATCACAAACATACACTCATGATATTTGTTTTAAGCAAAATGAATTACTGAGAAAACAGTATAGGATTAGAGGAAACACTGAGAAGGATATTCAGCAAACTGACTCAAAAGATAAACAAAAAGAAATTAAATTAGCTGAAGATAGATTGCATGCTACCACTACTGACTTGGCATCAGAAAGAGTATCCATGGGAAGTGATAGAATAATGATGAATGAGCTCATTGAAGCTTTTTCTGATGGAAGAATCACATTCAAAGATTTGTGCAAAATGAGTTCAACTGTCCAGAGGCCTGAGGAGGAACAGAATCTAGAAGAGATGGATGATGGTGGCAATATTGAGAGACTAGAGCAGCAAACTGTTGAAGCTGCTCAGAGTCTTCATGAAACACGTAACCTAATGGCAAAGTTAAATTATCTACTCCAAACCTCAGATAGAATAGAGACAGAGAGACTAAATGCACAAAGATCCACATCATTAGATGGAAGCAATCGACATCCTTCAGCTGTAATGAGAAAGAAATCATCTCATGAGATTTTGGGATGGCAAGAAACGCTGTCAGCATTCAAGGAAAGTGGCAATCCAAACACACTTTTAGGGTTTATTGAAAACATAGATCCTAAGGATATAACAAATGAAATGATTGATGAAATTATAAAATTTGAAGAAACTAGCTCTAGAAAGCATTCAAGCCATCTCCCATTGTCTTCTCAGGATATTTCAAACATTATTTCTAAAACATTTTTTTGTGAAGGAATAGCAAAAGAAAGTTTGGAAGATGTGAAAACAAATGATTATCTTAGTCTTTCACGACTGGGGTTCGAGGAATTTTCAAGACATACAGATGAGGGAAGTAGTGATAGAGTGGACAATCTACCTGCAAGTAATTATATACAAGCCAAGATGAATTCAAAAGTGAATGTTCATAGAACTGAGAATTACTTGAATGAGCCACAAGCAATGCCTGAATTACATCTTGATCTGTCAGGGCTCAGGTAAAACCTTATCTTAGTAAGAGCTTTGTATCGACATTAGTATTTCAGTTCCACTTACTGGTCTGTAACATTTTTCAGTGCATCATAGTAACAGCTTTGTATCGACATTAGTATTTCAGTTCCACTTACTGGTCTGTAACATTTTTCAGTGTATCATAAATGTCATTATTACTTGTATCTCACTTAAGGGCAGTGCCTTACGTTTTCATTTTATTATAACTGTTGTTATTGCTTGTATCTCATCTAAGGACAGAGCTGTACATTTTTCAATGTACCGTAAATGTCATTGTTAGTTGTATCTCACCTATGGACAAAACTGTAAGAATCTGAGAGTATACTTGTGCATTGAGGAATTAAAACACTTGACCTCTAAAGCAAAGCTTGGATACATCCATAAGGGTTCACTTTCTCCAGCCACCATAATACCTGTGAGGTTGGCTGATGCTTGTCCATAGATACCCAAAGACTTAGGTCTTTGATGTGATGATATGATGGTGAAGTAACACTAAGGTGATACAAATACCATCATCCACTTCCTCACCCTAGATTTTTACTGACCACGTTAGTTGCTGCTAGTAGGATTTCCACTTCATGGCCTTAACTGGTGGAAGTCAGAGATGTTGGATCCGTATTCCTTTCTCATGCTTTTGTATCATGACTTGAATTTTTAGAACCTCTTTCTTTCTTTAGAGCTGTATGATGCATGTTAGTGTGCTCACTTATTTAGGCTAGCCAGATTATTATGAGTACATTTTACTGGAGCAGTGGTGTAATAATTAGTTTTATAGTTTTTGTTGCTAGTTATGCATTGTAGAGTATTTTTTCTTTGTTTAGTTTTTGGAGTTGCAGGTAGGCAGATAAATGGCTGAATCAGTTAGGAATAAGAATAGTTGTACTACAGTCATATTTTACCCTGTAACTTGAGTTGCTGTTTACTGGGGAGATGGATATTAGAATGTAGTTAGATATCATGACTTGAAAATATGTTATGCAATCACGTAAGTGATAACTCTTGTCATTACAGGTCAGGGTCAAGCAGCTCTTTTCCTTGTACATCACACCAAGGTTCGATGAGACAGCATACTTCTTCTCTTGACTGTTATGAAATGAGACTAAGGAGGAAAGCAGAAATTCGGACTTGGATGAAAAAACAAAGGAAAAAGCAAACGGAACAAGCTCAAGCTGTACCACAGAACACTATCACCAAAACACAGTTGAGCACATACAGGAACCTTGCTGATTCAAAGGTACTGATATTGTATATAGTTTGGCTTCTCTAGCATCAATACACTGATGGAACTATGAGTGAATTTAGCTCATAATGTAAGAAGCATAAAATGCGTAATACATTTTTGTGAGGAGTTTTTAATTCAGCTTTTATATGGAGAAATATGAAAATATATGCCATAAATGAAGCATGATAAGCAGGAAGTTAATGCTGTATGATATATTCCTCAGTTGGTAAGTAGGTTTTGTAGGATTTAATTATTTTATAATTTCATAATTAAAAACTATGTAACTGTTTTTAGATATGAATATCACACTTCTTTAGTGGAAGACAGCATGTAGAAACTAGTTACATCAGTTGATAATTAGACCATTAGTCTACTTTTGATATGTTTTAAGGTGTCTCTTGCCTTCAAAATAAAGTTAGTATTTGAAGAATGTTGACCTCTTTGAGTATTGATATATATTAGACTTACTCGTATGGTTTACTCCTCTGTTATCATATGATCCCCCAGTCTTTTAATGTGACTTCTAATGATATACATTTATTTGTCAGAAGCATGCAGAGAGTGCCTTGGTAAGCCTGAGTCCCCTTCAAGTGGAAAACGTGGGACTTAGTGGGAAGCAATTGCGGGAAAGTAGGCAAGAGAGAGAAGAGAGGCGAATTCAGCTCAGAAAAGATCACCAGCATAAGCGAGAGGAAGAAATGTTGAAGCTTCTTGCTGATCATGAGGAGGAATTAACATCACACCGTACTCTTATGGTGAAAAGAGTACCTTATGAATTTCCACGCATTCCTAGGTCAGTCGAGAAAAGGAAAATTGCTATCAAAAATAAAAGCCAACATATTGCGGGATTACCAAGTGCAAAAGCAAATGTTAAAATACAAAAAAGAACTCATGTTAAGCAAATGTGTACTAGTAAAGTTCCACAAACATCTGTCTCAAAATCTTCTAAACTTGAAACAAAGAAAAGTAAGTTACCAGAAGGGAAAACATGCTTTACAGATAATGCAGATATAAGGAGTAGGGAGGGACAGTCTACCTCTGTAACAGATGATTTGAGCTCTTTAACCATTTCTTCTCATAGTTGCAAGGTATCATCAGACAGAAATGGAACTTATGTAATGGAGAAAATAAACATAGAAAGTGATAGTAGTGTTCAGGCTGGGTTGGATAGTTTGATGAAGTGTCTAAGATCTTCAGAAAAAGACAAGTCTTTAACATTTTGCAGAGACTCAGAGAATGAGCCACATGGGTCAGTTTCCAGCTCATTACAGTTGAAAAATAATCATGTTAAGAGATGTGAAAAAAGCAAGATTGAACGAAAGCCATTTGATGCATCCCAAAGAACATTAATATCAGGGAATGATAAGTTTCACCAGGAAAAATCAAGTTCAGAAGCATTTTATCAGTTGAATTCCACCTTTACTTTGCCACTGGATCGCATATCTGAGGTTGATTCTAACGTGTCTGCTGATTCATTTCTGAATGGCAACTCTCAAGAAAAGGAAAATGAAGCCTTTCCAAGAAGACCAAATGAAGATACCACTGAACAGGAGGATACCAGTGGAGAATCTTCCTGGAATGTCCCTAATGATGTGAAGAAGTTACTGTATGGATAAATTTATGAAACACATGATTATATTACTTAACACTAATAAAATAAACTTGCAGAAATTTGATATCATCTGGCTTAAGAGATACCTCCCAACACATACTAAAAGACAGATTTTTCACTTCTTTCAAAATTTGTAAATACTTTCTCGTCTTTTCTTTTTCCTTTCATTAACCTCTCAGTATTTCAGTTAAGGCCTGGCCTTGATGTGGACTTTTGTCTTTGACGAGTCTTCAATGAGAGAGAGAGAGACTACCACTGTTTTCTTTTGTGTTACCTGTTTCTCTCCTAACTCTAAATTTTTTACTGTTCTTTGACTTTTAACATTTTTCTTCTATAAAGCTTTGACATCCTCTGCTTAGAATTTGATGTACTCAATAGGAAATGGTAGAAATCCCGTTACACACATGATGAAGTCATTGCAGCCCTCACATTTTCTAATCGTGCTGTCACGGGTCGTACTGTCGTGGTTGGAAGTCATCCCACTGTGTTTAGGACACAAAATCAGCTGAAACACTAGAATATTTACCCCTTGGGACTGAGGGGGTGTCATCGGCCAGATGAAGTTCATACAAATCATCGTTAGATCGCGCGACGGATGGGGGCTCTCCAGGTGGTTAATATTCCTTGGACGTTGATGGATTGCTGTTAGATATAAACAGAAGCACAAATGTCATCTTCCTCGCACAGTCCTTTAAGGATATAAACGAAATTTCTTTTAGTAATCCCTCAAGAATAATGCGAAGACACGTGCGTATTTTATTTTTTCAGATATACAGAAAATGGGTCGTAATAAGACACGGTACCGTGGGCCAGGCGGACAACAGGTGAATGTATTAACAACAGATCACTTGTTTCTTTACAAGTGGAAAGGTCTTGGAGCTTTAGTTTTGTAACATCTACTTTCGGTGCTTTATTATTTTTATTTTATATAGCTTTTTCGAGTCATCTGCCATTTTTCGCTATGGAGAATATTTCATCACATCGTTTCTTGCATAGTTTCTCTTAATTTTCTGTTGTTGATCAAATCCTCTCTCTTTTCAAGTATTAGTCATTACCAACAGTTAATCTTCATTCTAAAAAGAAATATTTTCTCTGATGGCATGCGGACATTTTTGGATTACATATTTACTGATAGACGAGTGAAAGAGAAAATCTTGGATGTGAATATGATGAGAAGGGAAACTGGTATTTCGGGATGTCTTATAACTTGGCGCAGACGAGAGTAAAGATTTGTACAGGTTTTCAAAAAAGAGCAACTCTATAGTGTAGGTGGGAAGAGGTTGGTGAAAGTGAGTGAGCTTGGAAAAAAAGCTTATGTGAAGAAATACGAATGTAGAGGGCTGAAGGCGAGAATAAATGAAGCCAAGGGTGTAGATGAGGAAAGGGAGGTATTTAGGGAAGCGGTGCTGTCTTGAGCGAGAGGAATGTGTGGCATGTGGAAGACGAAAATAATAATTGAGACAGTGAGACTACCCGTTTCTTTATTTTTATTGCAGCTGATTGCTGAGGGCATCAACCTTCGCTGAGATTGAATCGTCAAGATGAGGAAACATTAAACACATCGTAGATTTTATTGCATGAAATACAATTGTCGCCGTAATTAGATATATGTATATACATATATGTATATTTGTAGGAACGAATTATATGTACATTTCTAGAAACGAATTTTCTGTTATTTTACAAATATAGTTTAGCATGAGTATGAGTGGGGCATTTTGGGATGAACATATGGTGAAAACAGGAAGATTAACGATCCGGTTATGAAATGAGTAATAACACATTGAGGGTTCTGATATATA
>JAYMFT010227573.1:0-25032 GCA_038088735.1 Panulirus argus
TCTCTCTCTCTCTCTCTCTCTCTCTCTCTCTCTCTCTCTCTCTCTCTCTCTCTCTCTCTCCCTCTCTCTTTCCCCTTCTGTTGTAGCCTGTTCCACGCTGGCGTGTGCCCCTTCTTCCCTCCGTTCCAGCCATCCCAGCAGCAGCAGCCAGCACCAGTCCTCTCCTTCCGTCTTATCTGGCCGCCTTTCAACAGTCCCTCCTCCCCCTGCCCTCCTGTCCCCTCCCCTCCCCTCCTGTCCCCTCCCGTCCCCTCCAGTCCCCCTCCATCATTCCAACACGTTTTCATTTTCCCCAGTATTGTCTCTGCTCTTATTTATACTATTAATACCGTTTTCTTCGTCTCAAAATTTCCTTTTGTTTTATCGCCTGGATATCACCTCCTCTCCCTTCCTCCTGCCGCCCCTCCGACGTGATCTATCCCGTCGTCTCATCCCTCTCGTTGCCTCCAGCCCGGAGCGCCTGTCCCGCAGGCCCTGTGTGGAGATACTCTTTCACTTAGGAACTTTATCTGTCTATTAAAGTTGTGACCTGGCGTGGCAATATAACGAGGGCGAGAAAATAACCGTTACTAGGCTCTATGCTTTAAACCCCAGCCCGTGGGAACTTGGCTCGCTACGCTGCCACCACCACCAGTGCCGCCTCCCCTTCCATCTCCTCCTCCTCCTCCTGCTCCTCCCTCCACTCCTTCCCCATAGTCTCCACAAATATTGATTTTTCTGTTAAACTTTTCTCTAATAATGCATTTTGAACATTCTTTTATTTATGTAGCGTTAAAGGCCGCTGGGTGTGGTGGGGGTGGGGGCGGTGATGTAATTTTGATCCCGTCCGGAAAATTCCAAAATTCCCCCCTCGAGGTCGTTTCCAGCAGCCGGGGGCTCGCCGCCCGTGGATTGCTGGAAAGAAAATCTGGGAGTCTGGCGATTCCAGCATCCGCCACTAGACTTACGGTTATGGCTTTGTTGATCACGGATGGAGTTTCCCGGGCCCCTGGAACCTTCTTAACTCGGAGGGAATGGCTGCGTGAAATGTAAACACGGAGGCCGTGTGGGACCACAGTACATCATTGCCATGTGCTGCCTACCACCCCCTGCTGCGACTATTGCTGTTCTTGGCCCTCTCTTCCTCCTCCTCCTCCTCCTCCTTCTGCTCCTCGTGCTGCTGTATCACCCACCCCCGCCTGCTCTACCCTACCCTCTGCTGGCTGTCTCCCCCTCTTCTCCCAACTTTCCCCGCCGCTGCTGTTACTTTTGCCACGGACGCTCTCC
Source organism: Panulirus argus (assembly GCA_038088735.1). Classification (NCBI taxonomy): domain Eukaryota; kingdom Metazoa; phylum Arthropoda; class Malacostraca; order Decapoda; family Palinuridae; genus Panulirus; species Panulirus argus. The sequence goes on from JAYMFT010227573.1 coordinate 1,267, forward strand.
TGGCTACTGCTGCCGCTCCTGCTGCAGCCTCTGCTGTGGCAGCAGTTTCCTGACCTGCAGTACCAGCCCACGGCGGGTCCCAGCAGACCTCGCGAGCCGCAGTTAGGCTAACGCAGACTTCTTGTGTGGTAAGCGGCCCATTAAAATAGTAAGTTGGCCGACCTTCAGTTGGCTGCTTTTCAACTGGGTCACACACAACTCGGCAGGTCTTATAAATATATCTGGTTCACTGCAACACTTGCTGTGGCTGGCTCTCTCTCACTCTCACTCCCTCTCTCCCTCTCCCTGTTGTCACTTGAAAGATGGCGACTTGGAATTACGAAAGCGGCCCGGGCTCCAGAGTGTGTGGTCTTCTCGCTCTCCCGTCACTCCTCATCGTTATGGAGCAGTTAACGCTTGATTTTTGGACGTGGATGAGAGAGGTATTGCAGGCCTAGTAAATCGTAACTATGGTTGTGTCGTATTTAGGGCAGGTCCATTGCCGTTTGAGCCTCAGGCATCACCGATTTAGAACTCGAGAAAGGTGTCGAATCGTGAAGCTTAGAAAGACTTTCTGATGGTACCAGCTTGGAATGCTGAAGGGACCGGAGTTTTGAAGGTAGCTGGAGTAGTTGTCGTTGAGGGAGGCGCACGGGGTCATGACGTGGTGTGTGGGAGGCGAGCCTCCTGACCGTGGCTGAGTTGTGTCCTGGGCAGACACGGGAGGCGCCTGGTATTGATACACCCTCACTATAATGGTGGAATAAATATAGAGAAGAGGCGCACTTCATCCCGTGGCCTTACATCCGCAGTATGTGGCGCGCCCGCCCCAGCCCAAGCCCCCAGGCCCCTAGCCTTCCTCTTACCCAGCCGCCACCGCCTTCAGGATTTACCACAATTGAACACTTCCCTCATTTCTCTCATGCCCCTACGCCAGCTCCTCCTCCTCCTGCTCCAACGCCACACGAGTCATCCTCCTCCTCCTCCTCCTCCTCCTCCCCCTCCTCACCCTCGGTTCGTGCGTTCGAAATTTAGTTACGTCGTAGCGTTGCTGCTTGATGGTGGCGATGGTGATGGCGGCGGCGCGGGAGGAGGAGCAGGGGTGCTGGCTGGGAAGTCGCTAGCCTGCCTCTCTTTCCTTCCTCGACGACAAAATTTTTTTCTCTTTTTTTACTGGCCCCAACTTGGACGAGGAACATTTTTGTAACACAATTTACGATGTAACTCAAGAATAGTTTTTCAGTACGAGATAAAAAAAGGGCGTGTGTTTAAGGTAGGTGTTGCAGCAGGTGTGTCGCAACACTCCCACATGTTTCTAAACTCCCGGCGGAGTGTGTTGGGGGGCGGGGGGCATTTTCTCTGCGTGCTACTTCCCGCGGTCTTACATTGCCCGTTGTTCGTCAGCGTCCTTCCGGTCACTGCCGCCGTAGGCAGGGTGTCCTGATGCACCCGCTGGCCCCGTGGCACAGGCTTGGTTGGCCTCGGTGCAGCCCACTGCCCGGTGGACACATCTTCCTGCCACCCTCCTCCCGTTCCCTCGATGGCTCCGTTCCCCCTTTTCCACCCTTCCCTGATGGCTCCCTCGCCCCTTCCCGCCCTTCCCTGATGGCTCCCTCACCCCTTTTCCACTTCCCCTGGTGGCTCTCACGCGTCCCTGGGCTCCTGAGGCGGCCCTCCTCTCCTCAAACCCAGTAGCGGCTGCCTCCTCCTCCTCCTCCTCCCCGCCCACCTCTCCTTGCCTCCCGACTCGCCCAGTGGCTGCTCTTAACTCCCTACCTCAACCCGCCCACTCACACCTCTCCCCAGTCCTCCCTACACGTACCTCGGTATATCAGTATTGCTTAGTATGTGTAATAGTTCTGCTCCAGTGCGCCCCGTCTGTTCTTCGTGTGTGTGTGTGTGTGACTCCCTTTGTCCGGCCAGCTCCACTGGCGGGTACCCTGCTCATCTTCACCCACCCCAGTGGTCTCCGTCGGTGCTCCTCTCCCCTGCCTCCCCATCCCAATCTCCCCACTGTATGGCGGGTCCCGTGCCCTCCCCCCTCCCCATAGTTTGTCCCTAACAGCCCTTTCTCACTCACTCTTTCTCTCTCCCCTTCTGGCGGGTCTTGCCTCTTTCCTCTCCCCGTCCGTCCGCTCATGGCTTCCTCACTGGCTCCCCACTCACGTCCTCTGGCTGGTCTTCTGCCGCCTCCGCCCCCTTTCCCCCCCCCTCCCCGCCTCCTCCTGATACCCCCCTACCCACCCACCCAACCACCCCCAGCGGCCCTCACTGTCCACCTCCATCCCTGCCTCGGCAGCGTCGCTGCAGGATGAGACGCTTCGGGGATTTACAGTAATTGAAGACTTCCATGATGGTCTTGGTATTCCTTACCTCCAGACATTTACTGATTTTTCCTTCCAGTTAGTGTTTCATTGTGTTTTTCTCGGTATTTATGTGCGTTCGCCTCTCCCGAGGGCTTCCGCTTGGTTGTGCTGGTAGGAGCTTGGTTGTGTGGCACATATGGGAGACGTTCCAGGGTCTCCAGTCACCATCGAGGTACTGACCCAACATATGGCGACTGGAAGACCCGACTTTCCCCAGGGTGTTCATACGGTGACGTGCTGCCTCTGTGAGGATAGAGAACCCCCGTAAAGATGGGTGTGTCACGCGTTGATTTGTTCATCGTAAAGGGAGAAGGTGAGGCAGACTTCTCGTCCATCGTTTCCAGTCTGCATTGAGTATGGAAGGTGGTGGAGTAGTCGGAAGAGGTGTGACATCACGAACGATAGCCAGGGCACCCCCTCACACCGCTTGGGGACAATGTCCACAAAACATTCCTCACAGTCGCCTGCCGAACGTTCGCTGGTTAACCCCACGAGAGCACGACTCTTCGATCCGTCAGTAGGTTGAGTTATCCTTTGACCATACCAGACCTGGCCGTCATACTAAGTAGCCATGCTCTCGTGGTGTGATGACTGTCACATGCCACCTTAAGGCCGTATGCTGCAGTAACGTTGTATAAACACAATTGACTTGCATTGTCTGTATCACTTTCCTGCAGACTGTTGACTTGCGGTCCCTTCCACTGGAAATTGACAGCAAGGGAAAGAGAATAGCAGGTCGGGCTGACTGTGGCAGAGAGCGCAGAAGTAAGTCTCCCTTGGACTGTTGCGTACAGAAGAAATGCTTCCAGCAAGGTCAAGATCTGGAACATTGTCTCGCCGAGCAGAGGTGAATAGTAAGAGAGAAGATTATATCATTAATTAGACTCGCTTTAACTGCATATGTGTGTTGAGGCTCTGCTAGTAGATGGCATATGTCATGGATGATGTCTCGGGCCACTGCAGTATAGATCTGTGTTATATGAGATACCTGTTTTCTTTGCTTACACGTAGTACAGGTGTTAAGAAGACACATTGGCTCGTTTGCGACACCTGTCTCCATAGTTACAGTTATTCTGAGAAGTTCTTGGGCCATATATAATGACCAAAGGTTCTCTCTTCACACTAGGTCGAATTAAGGGTTTTGGTCGTCGGGGTGTGGGCTTCTTAGGCCAACCTGGCGATCTGTCCAGTAGGAAGTTACCTGGTCTTTTTCTTTCGAAGGACATAAGAAACTGGCGCTCTACTGCCCCATGAGAAGTTAACCACTTACACGTTACGGTTTCCACTCGTCCCCAGAAAGCCCCCAGCCCAGATCACAGTCTGGGTTTGACGACCATAGTCAATAATATGACTCGGTTTCACGTTGACGCCATCACCACGGTACATAATCTATCACAAATTATGCGTAAAGATGTGTCCCCACAATAGACCAATGTTAGTAGTACTTGTTATTTTAACAAGTTGTGATGGTTTATATCAAAGCACAGGGATTCAGGGTCAATAATCGGGCATCCACATTCCAAACTGAACTGCTTGCTATCCTTTTGGCTCTTAAACTTGTTTATATCTCCTAGATAGTCTGCTTGTAATTTATTCTCTTACCTCACTAATTGAACGGAACTCCCATCAGCTTGATTGTAATATGCTTGCGTGTAAAGCACGACGCAGGTACAGTAATCATCAAATTATCCTTGATGGAGAGAGAGAGAGCGAGTCCCGTTTCTCTGAATATATTGCTTCGTCTTTAGTAGCTTGTGAGATCGTCTTTACTAACTTCCCAGAGCGTTATGCCCACCTTGTCAGGTCACCATTACCAACTGTTCCTTCATATATTAGGCTTAGAATGCGTGATGAGGTTGATGAATTAAAAAAAGATAATATGCTTCGTTGGATTGAGTACCTCTTGGGTCTACCTGCTATTAGCCTTAAAAAGAGTCATTTAGAAAAAAACACAAACTTAATCTTTTGGGCGTAAGACGGCGAAATGAAATCAGCACAAGCACATCCACCTACCTTCCTGAATATTATGCAACAAGACAAATGGGAGGATATGAGGAGGAGAGGTTGAGAAAGAGGGTATGTGTATGTCTGAATTGGAGGGGGATAAGGAGAAGGGGTAACCGAATTTGGAGATGGAAGGATGAATTGAAAAGGAAGCCGAGGGCTCGGGGGGCCTAAACACGAAGGGTGTAAAGCGTGCACGGGTATAGAGTGAATTGGAGCGATGTGGTATACTGGGGGCGACTTGCTGCCATTGGACTCAACTAGGGCATATAATGCGGTTAGGGGAAACCACGGAAAGGTCTGCTGGGCCTGGTTGTGGGTAGGGGGGCTTTGGTCTCAGTGCATTATGCGTGATAGCCAGAGAGTAAGTGTGAGGGAATGAGGTCATTCTTCCCCTGTTCCTGGCGCTACCTCGCTAGCGCGGCTTGGTTCCAATGTTGTTGCTGAAGTCCTTTTTAAGCTTGGACAGCGAATGAGAGGTCACCTTTTGGCGAGACTGTATCACTGGGATTACAGTCTCCTTAAGGAACTTCTCACTCCAAAGGGATCTCCATTACCCAGGCACTGGAAATAGCGTAGCCTTTGACTGCAGGAACGTATAGAAAGAGGTCCTTGGAGAACACCAGATACCCATGGAAGTTTGCTTCTCTTGTTAAAGGTGGACAGACGAAATGTAAACTTTGCCAGCAGAGCTACTGTCGCACCTGAATCATTATACACTTAATTGTTACAACTCCCCATACTGGCCAGACATTGTGTAAATAGTAATGATCATGTGTTGAAGGACATTGTATAAATAAGTGATGTGTTGAAGGAATATCCTTACTTCCTTAGGTTTTAGTAAGCCCCTTTGTTATATTTATATTTACTCGCGACACCTGCCAGATGCTTCTGGTATTATTGTATAGGGGTACCTAGTGACAGCACTAGGATCCCGATTCCCCTATCAAGGAATAAACTATTGAAAAGTGATTGTTGCAAAAGTTCAGTGATGGTTCTTGCAAAACGTTTCCAGTGTATGTCATGGCATTTCGTTCCTGACACTGGTCTACCTCGGATACCTGAAAAATACCATAACTTTGCTTACTGTAAATGGTTTGTTATATATATTGATAGAGCGTCCGGTCATTGTGTTGTTCAGCGTTTGTAAACAGCTCATTTACTGTGCAGTTTACGAATTGTTTCATTCACCGCCATCCGGTCGATGTTAACTTTTTTCTCACCACGTAGCTTGTAATGTAACTCCGTCACCCTTTGTAAATAATGAAAAGAACATTGACTTTTTGTGCGGTCTGTATCCTCTACTGTGCCTTCGGCCGCGGGATGGGCAGTGTATACAATATGTTCGTCACTCTTGCCTCCAGAGATCAGTAATCATCTGGTGCTCACTGGCGAAGGTAAGTGACGAAATGAAGAGAGAGTGGAGAAAGGCGGTTTTTGCCGAGTTCTCTCCGTTCGTCCCTTCGCGTATCTGCAGTGGAACCATAAGCCATGCGCTGTGTCCAGGTCCATCCATCGCTCTGAGGAAGTTTTGAATGTCTGATTCTCTCTCTCTCTCTCTCTCTCTCTCTCTCTCTCTCTCTCTCTCGAGTGAACGGACCAGTCCCTCGGCTTCGCGTACGAAGTCGCTCTTTGGCAGGCAGTCTCCAGCTAACAACACCGCCTTTTGTCCCTCTGGAAATGTCGAAAGGATCTGAAGAGTGTATCTTGTCTTGCGTCTGAATAATGAATCCAGTAAATAGATGGATATGTGTGTGTGTGTGTCCGGACTCTGCCTGCTTGAGGTTACAGGACGAGTGAAAAGTCACCATTATAGCAAGGCTGTGTCATCTTCATATGACGGAACAGAATACAGACTCGTCAAAGGGCTCGCTTCAAAAGCAGTCCTTTCTGGACCAGCTATTCAGTGCAGCGCAGCCTTGGAGCTGCAGGAGCCACTGGGTTGGGGGCCCTGGGCTTGTGTGATAATGATGATCATATTTATGTATGTGTGTGTGTTGTCAAAGGCTGTTGTCTCGAACAAAGCCTTCGTTGGGACCAGGCCTTAAATAAAACAAACAAAAAAAAAAGTGCTAAAGAAGTAGATACAGGGGAGATGAAGAATGGATCCCAGTCGTGGAAGAAATGAAAAACCATACTTCAAAATAAAGGGACATGTCGTAGTTGTTAGGGAAGACATGAGAAGCTTTAGAGAGAGCCAAAGCTTGGTGGTGTAGGGAAAGAAACAAACATCACAACGGCCCACTCTTAAGTTGACTTCGGCCGCGTGGGAGGCGTGTGACGTAGAGGGTTGCTGAGCATCGCGTGGTCTAGCTCCTTGTGGGGCACTCTAGCAACCAGTTCTCGGGAGCAGGAACCGGAGTGATATCTGTAGAAGAGGAAAAGAGAACCAACATTGCGACGCAAGGCAAGTGGGTGAAACTGAATAGTCTAAATGTGAAGACCGTCTTGGTTTGAGCAACTGACATGATTCTGGAGTGACTTTGGCATGAAAACCTGGATGATTTGTTTGTGCTGAAGGACTGAGTGACTTGTATTGGAATCATCCGTACTAAGTACATTATACGATGATTTCTCTATTAAAGAATCTTGCAATGTTCCCTGCCCGTATGACGTGGTTTACCGGTGTAACGTTATCGTGTGTATCGACCCAGAGATGTGAATTTTCGTTGTACTGATTCATTGCACGTGCAACGATGGGGAATCTGCCGAAGGTTAAGAATATGTGTTGGTTCTGACCTTCAAGTGTCATTGCATAGGATTACCCTACGCTGTAACTTCTTCGTTACGTTTCCCTTCACGAACGGATTGCTCGGTGGAGATGGTTAGCGTAACGCAGTGTGAATCTGTAAGAAAGTTACGTATGTCAGTGTGACTGGTTTACGAAGGAATCCTTTGAGTTTTGGTTTACGAAGGAATCCTTTGAGTTTGTTGTCAGTTTGGTGGCCTCTCGTGTCCTCACGTGTCGGTGCCTCCAGCCTCTGGCCCCTCCCGCTCACCCACACTAATGCTCAGGCATCATCGTGACTGGTTCCTGCCTGGATGTCCCACCTTCACTATCACTTTCACTTATCGTAACCGGTTTTTGGGTGCGTCACCTTCACTATCAGTTATCATAACCGGTTCTTGGGTGTCTCACCTTCACTATCACTTATCATCACCGGTTCTTGAGTGTCTCACCTTCACTATCACTTATCATCACCGGTTCTTGGGTGTCTCACCTTTCCCTATCACTTATCATCACCGGTTCTTGAGTGTCTCACCTTCACTATCACTTATCATCACCGGTTCTTGACTGTCTCACCTTCACTATCACTTAACCGGTTCCTGGATGTCCCACATCATCTTCGTATTCACCTGCCCCCTCTATATGTCTTTCTTCTTCCCCTCACCACCTGTCCCTTCCATCTGTCACTCCTCCTCCCTCCTCCTCTTCCACCTGTAACTCCACCGACCCATCCGTCTGTCACCGTACATACCTACCCACCTGTACCTCCACTTGTAACCCGGTGGTGCCCCCCCTCCCCCCCGGCCACATACGTAAGTAGCCGTGACTTTGATTGGTAAGTTAGCGAGCATTGGGATCACTTGGCGAGGTAGTCTTTACACTCTGAACAAAACTTATCGGACTTTTCTTCCCGCAAGGCATTAGAAAGTTAGAGTCTCCCGTAAAGAGGAATTTAAGCTAGTGCCTCCCCCCCCCCTCCTTCCCCCTCCCTCTTTCCACCTCCCCCCAAGGCTGTGGGTAGGGGTGGGGGAGGGGGTGCGCTAATGCAATTTAGGTCAGGGGAGCGGGGGGGGGAGTTGGTGGTTGGGAGGGCCTGCTGCCACCACACCCCCAACAACCCCTCCTCCTCCTCCTCCTTCCCCTGAAATACTGCCGCCCCCATGAATTTTTGAAGTTGGGGATCCGCCGTGTGACGTTCCGAAAGTGTGACGGCGATAGACTGGCAAGTGTGACGGTGGTGACTCGGGGTGTGACGTGGTGACGGAACGTCGGAGGCCGCCTCCGAGACTGGTGATTGACTGCGGAAGAATGGGATGACTGGGGAGCCACTCTTGGATGACTGGCGGAGGACTGGTGTGTGAGGGGGATGAGTGAGTGAGGACCTCGGGCGAGTGTCGGGAGAGGAGGAGGAGGAGGAGGAGGAAGTAGTGGTGGCGGTGTTGGGGAAGGGTGAGTGGTCAATAGTGGACCAGTTTGCCCTGGACACCGCACCTCCAGCCGTGTCTGTCGTGTGTGGCCTCGTTAAGGCCGTAGTGTGTTTTGCCACAGTACCTCCCCGCAGCAGAGGTTGATGGGGCCGTGATGGTCCGCCAGGGTTGTGGACTGTCGCAGGGGAGCGGGGCTCGAAGTACCCAGGATGGCCTGGACGATGCCAGCGATCCATCAGTGAGTGGTGGCGTCTCTCCTGACGAAGGCGCAGCACGGTACTCTCACCCCTGACAGTCACATGACTTCGCCTCCAAAGCAAGTAGCTAAGCTCTGTGCTTTTGTTTGGTAATTTGATTTATGCTCTTTACGTCTCTTAGAATCAATTCGTACAGTTCCTTAAGAGACGTTTGATTCGAACACACGCGTTACAAAGAATTTGAACACAATACATAAAGTCGTTCAAGCTTTGGAAAAGATGAAACACTGGGCGATGAAATTTGGTGACATTAGTAAAGGAGAATCATTAATGAACCTGTTCACATCAGTTGTTCTCTCCTCCCTACTGCAGCGCACATTCAGGTGCACGCCTCAGGGTCGGGGACCATACTAAACTCCTAGAGATCATAGACAGTCTCCTTTTAACTCAGTAAAACATCCGAGTTATTGTACGGGCAAGATACTGGAAGTTCTTGTCCTCAGCTTCCACGCATACGTAAACCTCTCACTGGAATGACAGGCTGTAAAGATGTATGCAAAGTATTTCTAATGAAAGGATCACAGATGCTGGAGAAACATTACGAAAGGAAACAGCACCATTGCTTAAAGAACGACCTGTGCTGAGCTTTTGGCTGGCACGTATAGGAGACACCACGGGATGACCCTAGCACCTCATGCGAAAAGGTGGGGTTGAATTTCCCGTCCGTCGCCCCAGATCTGGTCTGGTGTACGCCTTATTAATGGCCACCTGGAGCATCTCGGAACCTTACTAGGGAACCCCGGACGCGGACTGAGCTACGGAAAGGTGAAGTCGATCTCTGAAATTGTTATAAATGAATGCAACCTCATGTCGTGGTGTATAAGGAATGGTAACCACAGATTGTGGTTTGTATGACCCGTTGGTGCCGATACCTAGGTGTAAGCACCTCCTGGTGCCTAAGGGCACTGCAGGTCTGGGTTCCCCGTACAAACCCTAGGGGTACATTGTACATGGGTCCCCTCCGTCCGTAGCTGGTGGAGACAACGCACGCACGCACGCCGCCCTGGCCCGTCGTCCTCACCGACTCTAAATGTCTCCAGCATTAAGAAAATCAGTGTCAGATTTATCTCCAGCGCTCGGAGCTGCCGCACATTTGTTCAAGAGGTCTTTTCCCTCCCCCGTTTAGTACTGCCATTATTATTTTTGTTTTCTTTTCCAGTTAATCTAGGGGACATGGCTGACCCCACCAACACTATAAGCATTTCCCTCCCCCCAGATCCAAAGACACACGAGAGGGTACCTCCGGTAGACGGATGGAGCAGGACTTGTCATTATTTCTCGCTTACGTGAAGTCATTCAGAAATTTCACATATTTTTCCAGATTTAGAGTTGATGGAAGGTTATATAGAAGGGTTTTGTGTCAACCCCATCACCCAAGACGAGCACAAGACGTGGTAGAATTCCTGTTAGTGAAGAACATCCCAGCACTTTAACTAGGTGTAAATACAGAGTTGTACGTGTCACTGTATGTCGTGAATGTGTACCTTAACTTTACGTATATCTTGAGGTGGTTTACGAGTCTTCTGCCTCACAAAACATGGACTGGGACCAAGCTCCTCTCTCATTCTGCTCGCTTATGCTGTTAGAGGCCGCGACCCGTAGGCCTACGTAACCAGCACTTGTCCGGGGTCCGCTTTTAAATGCCGTCGTTCTGGTGAGCTTAAGCCACAGCCAAAATACACTGTAGCGTATCTTTCTAGAGCAAAAGGTTATGTTTTCATTTGAGGTACTTTCTCTTAACATATCTTGATTGGGAAGTGATCGACTTCGTTGGAGAGAAATGGTCATTTTACGTAACTCTTGGGTGTGCATTACTGATGACTGCATCACCGGAGAGCCCGTGAGGTGTTTGGATTCTCTTCGCGGAGTAAGGTGAGCGCGGCCTGCCTGACGAGGGAGGAACCAGCTACTCTGCTATGCTGTGTCGGCTGGGGCTCACCCCCCATAGGGTACACCTCCAGGGTTTTCCCTCGAAGGTTGTCGGAGAGTCCTGGGCGTTCAAGATGAGGTCCTGGCTCACTGTATGAGCTTCTGAGGAAGGGTTTTTACGACTCTGAGAATTCCATGGAACAGACTGGAAATGAGTCAAGCAAAAAATACGTGACTGCTTGACCAGCAGATTAGAAGCTTTGTTTGGTATACTACTGGAAAAAAAAGAGGAACATGCATATAAGAACTACAGAAACATTTAAAAGAATACTGGACGTGTGGTCGAAAACAGACCCAGATGAACTAGGGGACATAAAGATGCAGGTGGCAGCCGAGAAGAATATTCGCTCTATTTATCAACGAAGATGTGCGGTGAGCCCCGGTATCTTGGCAAAGTCCCGTCGCACTTCTCTCTCTCCCTCTCTCTTGTCTGTTGATGTCCCTTTCACAGAGTGCCTACATCTGAGAAGATTGTTTTATAATTGTTATTATGTACCTTAGGATATATGGGTGACAGGGGTATCCTCTTACAGAATGATAGGAGAGGAAGGAAGCCTGCTACAGTGGTATAGTAGTGGTAGTCTCGGTACGCAGGTACAGTAGTGGTAGTCTGGTAGGGAGCGCGATACACAGGTACAGCAGCGGTAGGCTGGTGAGCAAGGTACGCAGGTACAGCAGTGGTAGGCTGGTGGGGAGCAAGGTACGCAGGTACAGCAGTGGTAGGCTGGTGAGCAAGGTACACAGGTACAGTACTGGTAGGCTGGTGGGGAGCACGGTACACAGGTACATCAGCGGTAGGCTGGTGAGTAAGGTACACAGGTACAGCTGTGGTGGGCTAGGGAGCAAGGTACGCGGGTACAGCAGTGGTAGGCTGGTGGGGAGCACGGTACACAGGTACAGCAGTGGTAGGTTGGTGAGCAAGGTACACAGGTGCAGCAGTGGTAGGCTGGTGAGCAAGGTACACAGGTGCAGCAGTGGTAGGCTGGTGAGCAAGGTACACAGGCCGGGGAGCGTGATACACAGGGTGGAAGAGTTGGGTCTTCTTGGGCCGGCAGCAAACGACCCCCAGGGGAGCCGGGCCGCCGCTCCCTCTCGCCTCGCATTGACGCCCCGTCTCCCTCGCGCGCCTTACCGCTCCCTAAACTACCTTAGGCCCACCCAGGCTGCTACGCCTGTCCCCTACATTACTGTAGGCCTTCCCTACCTCACTCCTTGCTACTTATAAAGGCATCCCGTGCCATAGGTGCTTCCTTAGGCCTACGCTGCCCCTCCTCGTTCAAGGCTTGCCCCCTCCTTCCCCCCCAACCACCTCACCTTTTTGTATCACCCTTGGCCAGTTTTTGCACGTTCTTGTACTTCTTCCGTGCCTCACCCACCCACCCACCTGCATACCAGTGCTGCTACGCTCCGAACTGCTGAAGGTCATCTGCATTACACTCGCCTCACGATACATCTTCCCTGAACGCGTCCCACACCTGAAAGCCAACCCTGTTGCACTTCAGGTGGGTGTGGGCGTCGCTTGCCACACCCTGCAACCAAGGTGGGCTCTGTAGACACCGGGCCTTCGTGCTGTTCTACACACACATTGCCTCCGAATGTCCTGGTACCCCGTAGTATTGTTCCAAACCAGACTTGCAGTTTCTCATCAAGTCTTCACGCCTCTTCAGTTGCCCACACACACACACACATACGCACTCCCACGCCACAGCGGACCCTCCCTGCAGTACCCTCCACGCCAGTGTGGGCTAACCGTAGAGCACCACGGTTCACATCTCTAGGCTTATTTACGAAGGTCTCCCACAGACTATTTTGCCACCTGTGTTGATATACTTAACCTGTCGCCTCAAGTAAACTCAGGTTTACCCCTCCACCCGACGTAAACTCGGCTTACCCTTCCACGCCATGTAAACCCAGGCGTACCCTGCCACCTTGCGTGAATCCAAGTTTACCCTACTATCTCAATGTAAACCCAGGTTTACTCTGCCAACTCATTTTAGCCAAAGCTTTCCCTCCACCTCATGTAAACCTAGGCTTACCTCTCCACCTCCTGTAAGCCCAGGTTTACCTCTCCACCTCACGTAAACCCAGGATTACCCTGCCACGTTATATAAACCCAGGCGTACCCTGCCACCTCGCGTAAACCCAGGCTTGGTCTAGCCTGCCGCCTCAGGTAAACCCAGGTTTACCCTGTCTCCTCACAGCAACGCAAGACTTAACCTTCCCCTCCTCACCATGAACCCAGGTTTACCGTGCCACCTTTCCATTCCCGCCTTAGGCCTACCGGACTCGGGATTTTGTCATTACGTGTTTCCCTTTAACGATTATTTTATGCCATTTTCAGCGGCTGTAATTTTTTTTTCTTTCTCTCTCTTGCTGTGTTAAACAGCCGCCATGATTTGTAACCCCCTCCCCTCCTCCTCCCCTCCCCTTTTTATTTTTGAATAGAATAGCAGTGGGAATTATTGGCTGGCCTTGATACCACCGCCTCCAGCTGACGGCCTTGGGAATTTATCTTATTGGGAAAAGATTTGTAGGTAAGGCACTTGGGGCGGATCCGGCACCAGGAGAGTGGGTCTGTTGCATTTATCGTCCTGCCGGAGTAGGTTCAAGGAGGCTGTGACGGAGCAGATCAATAAGGGGGGGGGAAGGACTTTGGGCACCTCCTGCAGTAGGTGGTGACCGTATTTGCTACTTTTTTTTTTTTTTTTTTTTCCCCTCACACAAAGGCTTGTGTTTGCTACAAGTTCACTCACCCTGATGACTGGTGCCTCAGGTCTTGGCTGTCGGGCCACGTCCCTCTCCTCCCTCCGTCCCTTCCTTCCTTCCCGGCCAACTTGCCCCCTCTCTCTCTCTCTGCCCCCTCCTCCCTCACCTCACTCCCTCCCTCACCCCCCAGCACTCCACGTAACGCCTCTAAACCCCCCCCCCCTCCCCCCCGGCTTCATCTGGTCTTCCCTCCAGCGGCACGAAATATCTGCTCGTATATCGTGTTCTCCTGTTGTGTTGCTTCCTCCTCCTCCTCCCAAATCTCAATTATCGCGTGCTCATCGACCCCCTGATCTGCGCTCCCCATTTGCTCTTGAATCTCAAGTCTGTTGGCCGTACCCCGTGGCGGGGGGCTGTTGGTTGGGTGATATTAGCGTGGAGCTGATAGTGGTCGGGTGGTTGGTGTCCCCAGGGCGGGTGGCGTCTCCTGCAGGTGTGGCGGCGGTGCTCGAGTGTAGAGGTAGTGGTGTCCCAGGGGGCGTCAGGCTCTTGGCTGAGCGCTTCGCCCCATTACCCCCAATCATAAGCAGCGGGCAAGTTGGCAGCCATTTGCAGATGACAATGGCTCCCCGGAGTCAGCCATTCCGCACCTCCTGGAGAGGCTCACGCGGATGCTGCTGCTGCTGCTGCTGCTCTTCCTCCTCCTCCTGCTCCTGCTGCCGCTGATAGCTCCTGCTCCTGCTGGTGGTGGTGATATCTGCTTGCTGTTCATGGTGATCCTGAACGTGATGGCTGCTGTTTCTGGTATGGCTGCTTACTAACTGCTCTTCCTGCTGCTAATGTTGTATATCTGTTGTTTTTCGTATACCTCACTTGTGCCTGACATCGACTTGGAGGTCTACTCCACCTCCACAGCTGTTTCAGGACCGAGCTGTCTGCTGTTCCTCCCTTTTACAGTAGATATTTGCAGGCCTACGGGTAGCCTGGCTCGTCGGGTACACTCTGTACACACTTATCCAGCGAGTTCTTGTCCCGTTCCGCCAGGTGGCCCCGTAAATGTTCTTGATAACGGCAGGTATTGTCTAGGGCCCACGGATGTTTACAGGGCTATTTTTGGCGTACTTGCAGTGTCCTTCACTCTTCGCCCGTGTTGTTGATCGGTCGTCCGTGTCTTGTCGGTCTAACTGGAATGATTTTCCATCGGGAGTCGAGGACCTGGCATTCAAGAATGTTTCACGTTATGTTTCTTATTATATCCCCCGTCAGCGCCCCAGAGGGTAAACTGAGTGATTTCACTCGTTCCCAGAGCTCTAGTTTTTGATATTTCATTGCGGGATGTGCATTTTCTTGGCATGTCTTCTAACTCGGCATCATGGCCTGCCATAGGAGACGTTACCTCAACAAGAGTGGTCTATTCTGGAGAGCGTGAGAGCTTTTCGACGCGAACTGATTGGTTTTGTCTCCTTTATTTAGTTTTCAGAGGCCAGCCTATAAGTACGATCGTCTGAATTAATTATTCTAGCATTTTTTTATTCTCTTTCGTGATGAATTAGTATTTGTTTGCCACCAATATCTTGCACTGATTTATACTTTTTTTTACTTCATAGCTAAGGAATGGAAATTGATCTCCTTTGGATACGTCTTGATATCTGCAGCACACCAGAGGACTTGTTTGATAAGATCTGCTTGTAGTGTCACATGTGTGATAGGTCTTCTTGTAGCGTCACAGTATTTTACGCTATTATGATACTTAGTTATCACCTGCAGGTAATGATACGAATTCTTGGTCTACATTTATCTGTGTGAGGTATGAGAATAAGAAGTAGCATAGGTGTAATTACCGTGCTTTTTACTGTGGAGGCATCAGATATCGCCAGATTTACATTTAGGAGCTGTTTGTTAAGATTGTAACTCCATCTACATACTTGATATTTATTTCCATTTCACGAGTTACAAAGATTTTCATGATATGTGATGGTAGTACTGTTGCGTTTACTTCTTCCCTTATGGGATGGACTTGTTTTCCTCTTGTTGCAAATGTTCTAGGATTGTAAAGCAGTCTAGGTTTTGTATTTAGAGGGCATGATATAGTAGTGCCTGTGTTTTGTAATGGTATTGAGAGTTTCTTAGTAAAGACAGAGCTTCAGTACTTTCTTTTGAGGACTGAAGGCATGAGCAATACTGTCACTGGCCCTGTGTGTGATGGTGTAGTGGTAGTGTCAGACATCGGGGTGTGTTATTCAGGAGGAAGTCGCTAGAATTGTTTATGACTGGGATGATTATTGCCTCACAGAATACTTGTCTCGTGCTGACTCCTACTGTTTCATGATTGCTTTGGCGTTCTTGCCGTCATCTCCGAGTGCGACATGCCGTGGATATGGCTTCATCCTTCCCTGAGACTCCTGTGCTTGAAGAGGGTACTGGTGGTCATGGATTTCTTCTTTGCTCATGAATTGAATTTTATTTTTTCCCTCTCTGCTGATTTTGATGGATGGTGATCCAGCTACTACTTTGCAGGTGCTTAAGTTACGTGCTGGTACAGATGATTGTCGGTGGCCGCGACTGACTGTCACTTGCTGTTAGTCGCTGCGCATGAAAGTGGCTGCCGTTCCCCGGCCTCCTCTCTCAAGCGAGGCGTGATGCTGTTGGCTTCCTCTCTGTAAAATTCGGGTTCTTTATGACACGCTGTGCTGATGGCAACAGATGTTGATGGCTTCCACTGCTGATGGCTTCCACTACTGATGGCTTCCTTTCCTGTTGGCTTCCTCTGCTGATGGCTTCGACCCGACTTCAGCCACTGACATGTTCCACTGCTCACGGCTTCCGCTGCTGATGACTTCCACTGCCGTCTGCTAATGACCTGCTTCTAATGGCTTCCACTACTGATGGCTTACATTGCTGAGGGCTTCTCCTCTTGATAGTTTCCGCTAGTGATGGCTTCCTCTGCAGGCGTCGTTACTATTCATGGCTTATGCTGCAGATGGCTTCCACTACTGGTGGCTTATGCTGCAGATGGCTTCCACTACTGATGGCTTATGCTGCAGATGGCTTCCACTACGATGGCTTATGCTGCAGATGGCTTCCACTACTGATGGCCTCCGGTGGTGATAGCTCTTCCTGGTGATGACTCCAGTACTGATGGCTTCTGCTAATGACGGCTTTACTGCTGATGGCCGCCTCTGCTGATAGCTAATGCTTGTGTTGGTTATCTCTGCTAATGGCTTTACTGCTGCTGATTGCCTTCTTTGCTGATTGCTTTTGCAGTAGATAGCTTCTGTTGCTCCAGGTTTTTGCTGCTTTTAGTGGTCACCATAGCTTGTTGCTTCAGTCACTGGAAGCTAATGTAGCTGACGACCGGACTACCTGTGGTTTCTCATCTTAGTTCTCCCAGGAAATTGTTGCTCTTGTCGCAGACCCTCTCACCACAGCTGGTGTTGGTGGCGAGGCCAAATCCAAACCCTCTCACGGCAGCTGATGTGGTCGGTGAGGCCTGCACCAGACCCTCTCACGAATGGCGAGTGGTGTCAAGTGGAGTGCCACAGGGATCGGTCTTGGAGTGTGGTGTGTAGTAGTGACTCCGTGTTGTGTTGTAAAATATCAAAATTCAGAGACTTGTAATTGGGAAGTAAAAGCTACAACGTCTTTAGACAGCTTTCAATTGGTACCAGACTTCAGGAAACTGATGGACTACACTCACAAGAGGCAAATGAATTTCTACATCTGTGAGAGTAAAGAGTAACACATTGGCGGCAACTTAGTTTTGAGCGTGTGAGAAAGAGTTGTGAGTGACAATCTCCGATGACCTACAGAGCGAAGAAGTCGTAAAAACGGGCGTTTCAAAATCCTAGGCTTCATAGGGAGAGCGTTCGATTTCAGACCTCACTTGTTTTTGGTTTACTGATGCGTTCCCATTTTGAGTATGGGGCACAATTTCGCTCACCTTACCTGAAGAAAGACGTCGTTAGGACAGAGCACAACGGCGAGCTATTGAGATGATTCTCGGACTGAGAAATGATTCCGGACGACCTTCACATATCCTTGAAAGGGGAAGTTGAAATGATAATCTAAATTGATGAACAATTATCAAAAGCTTCGATAGTCTCGATCTGACTAGCTATTTGAGGACGGATCAGTCTTGACTTCATTCGTAGTAATGGATGCAGACTTTTGGCTAGTGTTTTTAAAAGGAAAGAAATAGTACAGTTTCTTCAGCAGGATTGTAAACATATATGATTTTCACCAACGAGAAAAGCCGAAAGCCGCCAGAATACCTTTGAAGACAGACTTAGACGAAGGCAGTGCTACAGGTCCACTGTGGACATTACTTCCTCCCCGGTAGTGATAAAGTGTACAGCCGTTTCTCCATAAGTCATCTTTTTGCTTCCCGTTCCCCCCACACACAAAGCTTTATATTTCTGACGTACCGTCACTGCCAGCCTCGAGAGGAACCAGTGGTCTGCAGTTGCTACTTGCCTTCCTTTCTCTATTATGGGTTACTGAATGTGTTTGTTATTTTGTAATTGCTGGGGGCTGACTGTGCAGTAAGGATACTTTTTTTTTGTTTGTTTTATGCCCCGTAAGTTGTGTAAATGATTTTACATTATGAGGCTTATGATTATGTCGTGTGATTAATTTATGTATATTTTCTCTCAAGGCTTTGGCGAATGCAAAGGGTTATATTCTCTTTACGGTGTTAGTAGGTGGTTGAGTGGCTCCTGTATGGTGCCGGAGGGGAATTAAGTGTGTCCCGGGGGAGTAGGGGGCGAGGAGGGTAAGACGGCTGAGGGAGGGGAGTGTAAGGTGTAGGGAGAGAGAGAGGACGCGGGTGTAGCGTATAGGGAGCACGGGGGAGCGGGAGAAATGCTTTAAATGAGAGAGCGGAGTGTAGGGTTCAGGGGGCATTGAAGAGAGGAGTGAGGGGTGCAGTGAGGGGAGTTTAGGATGTAGGGAAGATGAGGCCGCTGAGAGAGCGGAGTTGAGGGTGTGGGAAGCGTATGGTAAGGCATCTAGGTAACTTCCCTTGGGTAGAGCACTGGGAGAATTGTCATGAGAAGGGATTACAAGAGGACAGTGCCATGTCTGTAGAAGGCGTAGACGAGGAACGCTCCTGCTTAAAAGGTAGTTGCTCAATCTGCAAAGGAAAATCAACTCCATGAAAGAATTGGGAAAGGCTTGGGATGGACTCAGATTATAACATACAGTATTCATGTAAAGAAGAGCAAACGGCTTCTAGTGAGAAGAGAAAGATATTAGGAGATCAGATCAATGCTCTGAAGTATAGATGACCCATTAAGAAAGGTAGTAGTAGTAGTCACATACGCGGGTGATAGTAAGGAGGTGGGTGAGATAGTAAGGAAGTAATACTCGTTCGTGAGCCTGTAACCATCTTAGACGACTTCTTCAGCAACCCATCCCTCGTGTTGCACACACACCTGATGAGTTCCTCCCCACACCTCTGGATGCCAAACGACAGGTGGCAGACAGTTTTGCCCCCATACATCCTACTCCAGAAACACATTTCTACAACTCTTGCCTCATTATTGACACGCAAAGCACTTAACACGGGCACTAAATGTATCATCCAGAGAGAGAGAGAGAGAGAGTATGGACTTGGTGGTACAAACTGTAGATAACACACTCGTACATCCCCACTGTATAGAGAAAGGAGCAGAATGATTCCTAAAACCTGTTGACCGACAGCCTGGAAACTGCTCTTCATGCCATTTGCAAGTGCTGGAAGCATCACTGACCGACCCTTGAGGAACCGCAAGACCTGTCATGTACAGATATCTACAAAGTGTACCGTACCGGGTACGGTGTATAGAGTACACAGCCTGCGGGGCGTGGCGTCAAAGAGCCTGAGTGATCAGAAGGCAGTAGTGCAGAGGTTGGTTCCTTATCGAGATGTGGAAACATAGACGAAACTCAAAAGTTTAAGATCGTCCTCTTACACCAGGTTCAGTAAGCGAGGGAGGGGCAATGTAACGCGTAGCAAGCTTAAGATAGTGAGGGAGGAGAGTGTAGTGTAGCGTGAGGCTGGGAGGGAGTGTAGTACAGCGCAAGGGAGTGTAGCGTAGCACAAGGCTGCAGGGAGTATACTGTGGCGGAAGGTAGGCAGGGAACGTCGCGTAGCGTGAGGCTAGGGAGTGTAGAGTATAGCTTGAAGCGGGGAGAGGGAGCGTAGCGTAGCGTGATGCAGGGAGGCAGGGGAGGCGGCGGT
Organism: Panulirus argus; assembly: GCA_038088735.1. NCBI lineage: Eukaryota > Metazoa > Arthropoda > Malacostraca > Decapoda > Palinuridae > Panulirus > Panulirus argus. The sequence goes on from JAYMFT010227573.1 coordinate 20,883, forward strand.
TGGTGGGGGGGAGAGAGAGAGAGAGAGAGAGGGAGGCAGCAGATGAAATACCGCGGCAGCCCGAGTGTTTTATACGGTACATTACCCTGGATCACCAGGTGAGCACAGGTTAACGACCCGCCAGATATACACGCCGTGGCCCCCGGGAGGCGCTTGATGGCCAATTTTCAAAGTGATTTCACACCGATAAAGTCGACTGCATCTCGACGCCATTTAGCCAACGAGGAAGGTAGTCGGAAACATCTTCATTGCGCCGTAATTTTTCTTTTACTGCCAACTGATGGTGGCCGGGATTAAGAAGGGTTATGCCCGGGGAACTGGCCCAGGCCCGCCTTTACACCCACGGCTGAGGCCCGCAAAATCACAGCGGTAGTTGGGATTTGAATTTCAGTTTCCGTTTATTTGAACTCCCGGGAGTGGATTGTAATCTGGAGACTAGTGGCCATAACGCGCCAAGAGGACGGCATATAATGCCCGCCGGCATAGACAATGGAACTGTTAAGAGCCACGCCTTCATGAGCGCTCACTTTATGGGAGCCAGTTTTTGTCCTGGCTTGCCGGCGCGTTTACACACCGCCGGGGAAGTTTTAGCAATAACTTTTGGGAATTTTTCTTACGCCGGGATGATATTTTGTCCTTCTTAAAGAATATGATGACTATAATTGAGATGGAGAGGCCGTTTTAACTCTTTTGGGGTTTTCTAATGCAGTGGGGATGGTGGAAATACGGCCATCTCCCACCACCGCTAATCTTGCCTCCAGGGAAGGTAGGTAGGTAGGTGGGTTGGGTGGGTAGAGTCGTGTGTGTGTTGCCGCTACGCCGCCGAAGGAGCTCTTCCACTCACAGCATGCAACACTGTTTCCCGGCCAGCATTATGGTTCCGCATGGTGTTGCCACTTGGGTCACAACACACAAAACCTGCCGGCGTGAATGCGTACGCGTCATAACTGGTCGCAACACAGCGGTGTTGTGGTTACGCACGACACTGGCTGGAACACAAATTGGGTCTTGGTCATGTGCAACGTAGTCATCTTGCCTGCAACACAAGCCCAAGGGTTTACGCAGTTGTTACTGTCGCTGCAACACAACTCGGCCTCACTGATGTATATTGTCATCTTCGTCGCAACACAACCTGCAGCTTCCTTCGTCTACATATTGACATTTTGCTGCTTCAGCCGTGCAGTCACTGTCATCCTTCCACAGCACAGGCCACCGTCTCCCTGGTGTTACAACTGTCGTCTTGACCGCAACACAGCCAGTGCTTCGTTGGTCGTAATTACTACAGTCGTCATGATTGCAACACCGCCTGATGCCCCTCGTGCCAGAGTATCCAAACCAGCTGCGGCACATCACACAACGGGCCGGGCACTGGGAGTTACTCTTGGCGTATCGGTACATCACTTTCAGCAGTTGGTTTATGCTGTGTGGTGTGTGTAAGGTGACCCAGCGGCCCCGTCCCTCGTGAAAGAGAAGGTGAAGGACTTTGGACTGCAAGAACCCAGTAGTCTAAGGGTTGCAGTAGTAGGCTGTCGGAATCCTTTCCGTGATGGCTAGAACTCTCAGGCCTCTTAGTAGTTGTTGAAGCTGCTGCTGCTGCTGATGTGAAGGAACCGCCAGAATCGTAGATGGTTGGGCGGACGAGTCGTTAATTAAGGGTTATCATAAGGTGGTTGGGGACTACCTTATTTTGGGGTTGGGAGCAGCCGGATGTTGGCGGCTAAGGAGGGGGGGGGATACCAGTCGATGGTGTGTTCCGTAACTCTACCGGGTGGAGGTTATTTGGATGTGAGGGTGAGGGGGTGACAGTATCAGGATAGGAGACACTAGTTTTGGGGGCCAGGGATCGACTGTTTGTGGCCCGAAGGCCCTAGGTGCCACATGTTACCCGGGAAGGCCTCTGTAGTTGGTAGTCTGGGGTCGCTAGTATGGTCTCGGGTAATGAAGGAGAGCTTGACTTCTTCTCGTTGGAAACGGCTGCTTTTAGTGTTAACAGGCCTGCTTGAGTGGGATTATATGTCGTCAGCAGGGGAGGGAGGACGGAGGCTATCATTTGGGAGTGACAGGCCGGCAGCTCTGGGCTGGAGACTCCCGCTTGGGTTAGAGTTGAGTGTTTATATTGTAAGCCACGATTTGGAGGCCAGGTGATGTGAGCTAAGAACCGTCCAGTCAAGAGGCCAAGGCTTCGGGTGTCGGCTAGCTGGGAGACTGAGGGTATTCTGTACCTGCCTAGGGATTTCATGTTTGAATTTAGGGCCCAGGGCTTCCAGATGGAGAGGCTGGTGCACCTTTCTCCACCGTCATCCGTCACAAGTGAGACCTCCAGTTAGCGGTTAGGGTCACCGTTTAGTAGTTCTTGGATGAGCTGTGTGGAATTAAGGCCTCCAGTCAGTTATTGCTTTGGTTCGCCGGTTGAGGACTGGCAGCACAGAGAGACGGGAGTTAGTTAGGGGCGCCGTCTCTTGTTGGAGATTACGGACTGCCATTGTGGAATTGGAGCCTCCGGTTAAGGGGTAACGGCCGTAGTAGGTCCCCGGCTGGGGCGAGCGTCTTGGGGGTTGTTGGTGGCGGGAGAGGAGAGGAGAGGAGGGAGGCGGAGTAGGGCCGGGGGTTGTTTGAGGAAGGAGGAGGGGGCAGTGTCTCCTGGAAGGGCTGAGGAAGACGCCTGGTGTAGGGGGCAATAGTTCAGAAAACAGAGAGCGTGCCGCCGGAGCATGGTCGCCTTCAAGCACGGCGACTAATTGGCTCATTAGACGATGTTTGTCTTGACGGATAATGAGCGGCTCAATAGTTCAGCTCAAGTGGCCATTATCGCTGATTTAAGAGAGTGGAAGCTGCAGCAGGAGACAATAGAATTTCTGAGCTGTTTTCACAAGGGCGCGGGGAAGCGGCACTCCAGTCGGGAGCCATTTAGATTGTGTTTAAGATATTCTTGTTGGCCAGATAATAGTAGGAGTGTTTTGCACAACATGTGAAATAAGCTTGACCCATTAAGCCGAATTTTTGGACCTCCCCCCAAAAAAAAAAAAAAAAGTAATGGTGATGGTTGATGCATAAAGTGCGCGCGCGTCTGCCCACTTCTATAACTCAGATTTCCACTTAGATTTTTATGCAAATGAGAATCGTCTCGTTGATATCTTTCTATTCTTTTTTCTATGATCTCCCTGTGGCTTCCTCCTCTCCAGATGTTCGTGGATGATTGTGACGTTTTGATGTCATGCTTTGTCTGGCTTGTCATCCTGTATTAGGGCAAAAGACGTGTCTGCATCTCGTAATATCCTTCCTTCCTTTACGACTCCGATTTTTATATATTCCCCGCGTTGGCGTTACGTCTGGTTCACGCTTAGGAGTTTCCCCCGCTGTATAGAGAGAACTGTGACGCGGGTGTAATGGGGCTTCTGGGGGGGCCGCTGATTACTACTACTGGCGTTACGGGTAACCTTCGGTGGTTAACAGTGCCGCAGCCAGCTGCCTGCTGATCTTGGGGCTAACGCCATCAGCTGCGTCAGACCAGTTTGAAGATACGTGGGCCTGCTGTCGGCGGCCCACGACAGCCCGACTGAGCGAAGTAGCTACGCCACAGGTTGGTCTCGGACTGAGCTGTCGAGGGTGGACGAGACCCCTCCGAAACCATCTTAACGTAAGGTCGGGCATTGGGATGGTGCCAGAAGGCAGTTAGTTAACACTTGTCTCACAGCCGTTGTGTCTCTGGTAAATGTTTCGTCTGTAGGTGCTCCACGTTGTGCATCTGTTTCGTGGTGCCCTTCACTGTAGTGGGGTCGTGTGTTTTGGGCCCTCATGTGTGGATGGGTAGTGAGTTTTGGGCCCTCATGTGTCGTGGGGTCGTGTGTTTTGGACCCTCATGTGTTGTGGGGTCGTGTGTTTTGGGCCCTCATGTGTCGTGGGGTCGTGTGTTTTGGTCCCTCATGTGTCGTGGGGTCGTGTGTTTTGGTCCCTCATGTGTCGTGGAGTCGTGTGTTTTGGTCCCTCATGTGTCGTGTGTTTTGGGCCCTCATGTGTTGTGGGATCGTGTGTTTTGGTCCCTCATGTGTCGTGGGGTCTTGTGTTTTGGGCCCTCATGTGTTGTGGGGTCGTGTGTTTTGGTCCCTCATGTGTCGTAGGGTCCTGTGTTTTGGTCCCTCATGTGTCGTGT
>JAYMFT010227574.1:0-11249 GCA_038088735.1 Panulirus argus
CTAAAGTGTAACCTTGCTGTCTGGTGGCTGTAGGTGTAACCCTGCTGGCCAGTGGCTGTAGGTGTAACCATGTAGGCCAGGGGCTGCAGGTGTATCCCTGCTGGCCAGGGGTTGTAGGTGTATCCCTGCTGGTCATGGGCTGTAAGTGTAACCCTGCTAGCCAGGGGCCTATGGTGTAACCCTGCTGGCCAGGGGCCTAGGGTGTAACCCTGCTGGCCAGAGGCTGTAGGTGTAACCCTGCTGGCCAGGGGCCTATGGTGTAACCCTGCTGGCCAGTGGCTGTAGGTGTAACTCTGCTGGTAAGAGACCTAGGGTGCAACCCTGCTGGGCAGTGGCTGTAGGTGTAACCCTACTTATAAGGGGCCTGGGGTGTAACCCTGCTGGCCAGGGACTGTAGGTGTAACCCCTCTGGCCAGGGGCTGCAGGTGTAACCCTGCTGGCCAGGGACTGTAGGTGTAACCCCTCTGGCCAGGGTCTGCAGGTGTAACCCTGCTGGCCAGGGGCCTGGGGTGTAACCCTGCTTGCCAGGGGCCTAGGGTGTAACCCTGCTGGCCAGTGGCTTTAGGTGTAACCCAGCTGGCCAGGAGCTTAAGGTGTAACCCTGCTGGTCAGGGGCCTAGGGTGTAACCCTGCTGGTCCCATCGCGTTGCAGGCTAAGATGGAGAGCTGTTGTGGAAGGGCAAGGTTTTAGTGGTAGGGGAGGGCAGTGGTGACCGGTGAGGGGTATAGACGTTAGGGGAGGGCTGTCGTGTGGTAGGGGGAGGTTTGTCATGGTAGGGAAGGATTGTGGTAGGTAAGGAATATCTTGGTAGGGGAGATGTTGTGGTAGCAGGTCCCGGTACACGGGTCATCGTGATTCTATTTAATAGTGTGTTTCTCCACTGAATGCTGTGTGAGTGTACATGGGGACCCCCATCCGCAGTACGCAGAGGTACAGGAGAGACGAGCCGCCTACACGAGAACTGAAGACGATACGAACTCGCCCTTAAACACCACAGTCACGTTAAAACCACGACGTAAGAAAGACGGACAGGTTCATTTTCGACAGTAAGACGGCCCACACTTGGGGGGGGAATTAAGGGAAAGGAAGGAATCCCGGAGATGTCCGCCATCCAGTTGGGAGCTGGTAAGAAACACACATGACCCAAAGTTTAGTTATATAAGAGATGGGGAGGCAGAGGTATTTCAAACACCCCAGCAACCTCCCTACCACCAGCGCCACCACCACCACCTGGTGCCCTCCTGCCGCCCAGACAAAAACCACGAGGGGTCCGTCCAAGTCACGAGCCACCGGCGCCCTACAGACATATCACACTTATATAAACACCACAAAACTCCCCCGGCCGTAGAAAAACAAACTCGACAAGAGAAGTAAAGGCAGTTGAAGCAACGGTAAAAACGCGGGGTTATAATTAGCAGGAACGCACACACACACACACACACACACACACACACACACACACACACACACACACACACACACACACACACGTTCCCTGAGGCCGTTGTGATGAACCATTTGTGCACGAACGGCACTCCGGCCCTAGTTTAGATTAATGGTGGCCAGGCCCACACACTCTAGGGGTCGTGCTCAGCTGTGCCCAGCCAGGGTGGTGACTCAAAACATGCAGCAGGAACAGCCTCGTAAGGGAGAGGCATTGCTTTACATCGCCGTTGCCTTGAGGCACCACGCCCCCTACCCAGTCCTCCTGCCCCTCAGTCTCTCACACTAGCCAAGCTTCATCAGCGTACTGCACGGGGTCCCTGGGCCATTGCGACGGGTCGTAGCAGAGAGCATCACACGCCACCGTGGTCGTCTACACACCGTAAGCCAGCCCTCCATTATCTCCCCATCAATATATCATCAGCCTTGAGTACTCCTACCTGCCGTGTGAGTCCAGGGCCTCTCTCCTGCCGGAGGCTGTGACGACTTGCTGGCCAGGAGCCGTGTAGTCCCTATGGCAAGGGAGAGGGAGAGGGAGAAGGAGTTAACTTCTTGTTTATTCAGAACCCAGATTGAAGCACTCGCTTCTTGCGTGGTGATTCACCAGCTTGGTTCTGACGTTCTCCCCCAGGTACTAGTGCTCTTCCCCTGGGGGCCTGAAGATTCACCAGCCTAGTACTGACAACGTGTGGCATGACAGGCGGCGTAGCCCTTGTCACCGGGTAGATTTTGAGGGGAACTCACCACTCACGTCTCCAAGTACTATATACCTTGTATATGAATTATTTTAATAGATATGTTTTAGTCATCTTTTGCCAACCTTACTATATAGCTAGACTCACAGAACACATTTGAAATTGGTGATGACAACATAGAACTTATGATATTCATAAAGTAATATCTTAGGAACTGACTTTTTTTCTTAATTCCAAAATAGAACTTTATTGAAACACTGCCCACGAGGGTAGGCCAAACCTTGAACTTTTCTGCCGTCATTTCTCAATCCTCGCTGCATTAAATTTCGAATATAACTTACACCACAGTAAAGAAAATGGTACGAATGTAAAGATATTTGGGAACCAATTGGCAAGTTAATTCGAACAGTGAGGGAGCAAATATATGTTATGGAGTAAATGGGAAGGAGAATCTTTGATTATGCTTTCGTTGGATGCATTTTCTTTATTTAAAGGGAAATACTTGCAATGAACGCTGATGAAAGCATGCTTACCAAGTACACTTTTTTCCCTGATTCATGTGTTGTAATTCGCTCCCAGACTAAAAGATTTGTCACTGTGTGTGTGTGTGTGTGTGTGTGTGTGTCGCTTCTCTCCCCTGTTTTGGTAGATGAAACTTAAACACTTTTCTGAGCCTGAAGTGCCCCAGGATATAACATGTATTACATTAAAAACGATGATGAGAGGCGCCCCATTTCTCATAGATGGGGTGAGGACACAGTGTTTAGAATCCGTAGCTCAGGTGTGGTGGGGCATACTCACTCACTAGGAAAGGATGCCAGGCATGCAAGATGCCCATGCAGAGTGGGGAATACAGTAAAATGCCTTCCTTGAATAAGCTGGAGCGCGTAGTGTCACGTAGATGAAATGTCATATGAGGTGGGGCCCGTAATAGACCGTCTCTTCTCTCCCCTCCCCCCTCACCTTCCACCCGCCTTGCCACCCAGAACACACACACATTGGGAGGGAACAGAGAGATGGCATGTCAGAGGAGCCTACTGCAAATAGGTAGAAGTAACCAGCGGAGTGCCTCAGGCTTCTGTTCTGGGTACTTTTACACTTTTTGACCCGTGTAGATGACTTGCCTGAAGGTATGGACTTCTACCTGAATGTATCTGCAGGTGATGCAAAGGTCATGAAAGAGGCGAAGGGTGAGGAGGTCTGTATCACCTTACAAGGGGACCTAAACAGACTCCAAAGTTGGTCATGTACGTGGCAGATGAGACTTTACACCCAGCAACTGTAAAGTAATGAGGATAGGACATAGTAAAAGAAGACTCAGTATAATTGTTATCTAGCAGGACATAAGCTTTAAGATTCTGTGTGTAAGAAGTTGGGAGCCAAGAACGTCTCTAACGTGTCCCCAGCGTCCCACATGAAGAGTAAGAGTATAACCAAGAAGACAAATTGTCTCCTGGCAAGTATCAGAATAGTGTTCAAGTATATGTTTCAGGAAGTAATTAGTAAGCTGTTCATCTCCTACACAAGGCCAAAACTAGAATATGCTCCTCAAGTTTGGTAATCTTACCTCAAGAGGCAGCAAGAGCTAATAGAGAAGGTTCAGATGATGGCTACGAAGAATGGAAAGGCTGGAGGCTTTGAATGTGTTCGTCTTCGAAGAGATAAGAATGATGGATGGGCGAATGGAACTTGAATAAATGAAAACATGGTTAATGCAGACGGCATACATAAATTTAAGGAATTTTATGATCCCACTGGTGTAAAACTCCTTCCAGTACAAATGGGTAAACTACATGAATATAAAACTGTCCCCGCGTTGCACACAAATCATAGTTCCAACAATAAGCAATATAATTACCCTAAATACGTCTGTATATTTGTCATCGTAAAGCTTAAATTGAGATTAAGAGCAAAATTTATCTGTACGAATTCCCTCCCGGAAGATGGCTATGGCGACGGCGGGATTTAAATGCTGTAACCCGACTCCTGCGGCCGCGCGCTCTTCACTGTAACGCATCAGGACATTTTAACCCGCTTTTTATTTAACCATAACATCTACATAACTTTGAATTCTAATTAATTTCCCGTAGGGTTTTTCCTTGCCTATGACGGCTTACCATATTTAGTGTGACAGTCTGGAGAATATTTCGAATTTTTTTTTTGGGGGGGTCTGTAGGAACAAAAAAAGTTATGGTGTATGTGCGTGAGGGTTTGGCTTGGCCCCTCCTGGGCCAGCAGATGGCACTGTCTTCCAACTATTTGGCGAGCCTCCGAACCTCCTGTCACGGAGGTGGGGATAATCTCGTGTGCCAAGGTGAAGTGACCGTAATGTGACATCTTCAACACGACGTGTCGCTCGCCACCTGTTGAATGTACGTAGATTTACTAAAGATTGAGGATCTACGTAACATAGCACTTTTCAGATTAATCATTGTCAAGTGAGGACTTAGTCGTACGTTCTCATTAGCGTTCCTTGACAGTAGAACAGCAGATAAAATTCTCCCGGTTAACTCGGTTTCTGGCGGAACAGTTGAAAGATGTAATGATAGGAGCACATGATTAGGATGAAATATGATCAAAGACGTACACATAAGCTACAAATGGACAGAAGTGAGTCTGTTGGAATATATGTCGATAAAGTTAGAGAACGGTCAACAATACATTTATGACACCGTATAACGGATGTTCCGAGAAAATGAAAGGAATTACCAGACCTTGTAGTCATACATAAAAAGGAGTAAAGAGCATGTTAAAAATAGCACTATTAAGCCCAGGTACTGTGTGGTACGGTAATGAGGACTGTTTACTGTATACAAGACGCAGAAATCTGGTAAGGAAAATGTTTAATGTATACGTAAAAAGTAATACTAAAGACTGCTATGTCGTGTGGTCACCATCGCAACCAAGACAGACGAGTTACAGAGAATTCGGCAGCACTTCACGAGCGAAATCGAGGGGACGGAACAATCATACTATCGCGAGGGACTACTCAAAGTGTGCACTCTAGAAAGAAGACAAAGACACATGATATTCTATACATGACATGAAAACTGAAGGGATAATGGGCGATGTGTTTGACCTGAAAGTCGCTAAACAAGAAAGGGACAGTTATCAAGTCTGTAAAAATGCTATGGAAGATACCGAAAAGATATCACACAAAAGGTCCTCCTCACCTCCGAAAAGAATATTAACGCTATTGAATGTCCTACCAGGAGAAATGAGAGACATGCAGGGAACACAAACAGAAACATTTGAATGAAAATTGATATGTAGTTTGAAGTTGATTCCAGTTGAACGTCAGAGAAACCGTAGTATTCAAGCCTCAAGGGTTGAAGGCAATGCCCCCCCCTTTTTTTTTTTTTTTTACCTTTTTAAAAAGTAAGATTTTTTCTTCAGTATGTGCTCTTCCTTTCCCTTGTGTGTCGTTTTTGCCTCGACATTATCGCTGAAGCACAAAATGTTTCATGAAAATGGGACTCTCTGATTACCGGGCTCCACCTGCTCGAGGGTACACCGCAGGTGAAAAGTCAGCTTTGGATAGCCTTTATCACTGGGAGTAAAGTCCCGTCAAAGATCTCACTCCAAAGGAGTCTCCATTTCTTTGCTGCTGGAAGTAGGGCAGCCTTGGGCTGCAGGGGCCTTTAGAAAGGCCCTGGGGAAACACCAGGGCTTCCATAGAAACTGGTTCTGTGTTAAGCATAGATTGAAATGAGATAAACTTTACACCCACTGAGAGAGATTTTGAGTTGATTGACTGACTTGCCCTCTTTGCTTTAAGTCTGGGCACGGGTGGGAGCAAGGGATAGGCAGGCCCTTAGATTAATTGCCAATCTAAAGCCAGAAAGAAGGATAAAGGTGGGGTTGTGAACTACTGCTTTCCCTCTCTCTCTCTGAATCTCACACTCCAAAATCACTTCTTACTGGCATGACATTTGTGCTAGACTTAGTACGGTATCATTACTGAAATCAGAAGGGTGTCATAAATTCTAGGCTTGGAACTGTTTAGATTTTACTATATGCAAGTACTAGAACTGTTTATAGGCAGTCCAGCTGGGGAACTGATACACATATGAACAGATATCTTGAATATTTTCCTGAACAGTGAGGATTTGGCTTGTACATAGCTACGCCCTTTGGCCGCAGTCTCAAACCGTCCCTACTGATGAGAAGCAACGACATGTGAAGGGAGACAAGTGTTCAGGCTCATGGTGTGGTGTAGTGTGGTAATGGTGTGGCTGATCTGTTGTGTGCTGATGCTTGTAGTAGTGTGGTAGATCCATGATGTCATGAGGTGTGTGGCGGTGTGGCAAGACACTGGTGGTATGACTAGGGACAGTGGCACCATAGTAGATGGTGTTGGTGTGATGACATACTCGTTGGTTGAACACAACACTCGAAACTTACTAAATATTCTAGCAGTTTTTTCTTGATTTTGCAAAGAGAGTGGAAAGGGTAGGTATGTGTTGTCGCTACTTATCAAGCTGTTGATGCACCCCCTTTCATGCCTGCCCGTTTCTGCTTAGTTTACCTCGTGTTTCTCTGCTTTGCTTAATTTTGCTTGGTTGTGTTGACTAACTCAGTGCATGGCTTCCCTTCCCTTCTGCATGTACTTAGTATTTGTCTATTTATTTGTAGTCAATTCAGTTGGGTTGTGGTATATTAGTAACATGGCCGGTGTGGAGCTCGTTGGGTGCCTCTTGCTTCCTGGTGGCGGGCTTTCAGCTAACAGGTGCTTCTTCTGGTTCTCATTCCAGCGCTTTTGGCAGGCACCCTGAAGACCTTCCAGCGGCACGCGTGCGACGACACCAGCCTCACGCTCCAGTGCCCCAACACCACCACCATCGACATCACTTTTGCCAGGTATGGGCGGCCACGACAAGCGGAGGGAGGAGAGGCGGGTCACGACCCTTGTCCACCCCTAGCGCCACACACACACGCCCAGCCCAAGGCTGCCTGCCACTACCCTCAAGAAGTCGACGTGAGTCAACACTCATAATGCCTCTCACCTCCACCCTAATTCAGTGCTTGCTTATCTCTCTCAGGTTGTCATCAGCATTTAGTAGTCTTAGTTAATACGACAAATTGTACAGTTCAACTTCACACAGAGGTACTCAACTTTTTTTTTCCAAAATGAAACATATATATATAGCCCTCATCCAAATGACCAAATTTAGCCTTTAAGAGTGTGCAAAAGGAAGAAGTTGCGAGTAAATGTGAATAAAAGCGGGTTATTAGGTTTAGCAGGGCAGGACAGATTAGTTGGGGTGTGAGATTAAATGGAGAAAATTTTTTAGGAAGTGAAGTGTTTTAGATACCTGGGAGTGGACATAGCAGCAAGTGGAACCATGGAAGTGGAAGTGCGTCGTTTGTAGGTAAGGGGGCGAAGGTTCGGGAAGCACTGAGGAATGTGTGGAGAGGTCATTTTCTGGGAGGTAAAAATGAGTATGAGTGAAGGTTTAGCAGTGCCAGCAGTATTGTATGGGTGCAAGGCTTGGGCTGTATATGAGGATGTGCTAAGGAGGGCGGGTATATTGGAAATTAACTGTATGACAACAACGTGGTGTGTGGTTGTTTGATCAAGTAAGTAATAAAAGGGTAAGAGAGTGAGGTATAGTAATAAGAAGAGTGTGGTTGAGAGAGCTGAAAAGGTTATGCTATTTGTGAAGAGAATGAGTGAGGTAAAGTTGACAAAGAGGATATGTGTTTCATAAGTGTAGGGGACAAGAAGGGAGAGATCAAGTTAGAGATGGAAGGATCGAATGAGAAAGTCTGTGAGTGCTCAGGAGAAGAGGATGAAAGGCATGCACAAAGTTGAATGAACTGGAGTGATATGGTGTACAGGAATTGACATGTTATCAGTGAACTGAACCAGGGCATGTAAAGTAACCGGAGGAAACCATGGGAAAGTCTGTGGGGCCTGGTTGTGGAAAGGGAGCTTTGGTTTCAATGCATTACTCATGACAGGTAGTGTGTGCTAATGTGGCCTTCTTCTGTTCATGGGACTCCCTTGCTAATGCAGGAAACGGCAAACGAGTGTAATATATATATATATATATATATATATATATATATATATATATATACCGGACTCCACCAAGTCGTGGTTACGCCATGAGTAAAAAGTCTAATTTGGCGAAATTCGATCATCAGACTCTGATCCAGTCCAAGAACTCACTCCAAAGAGGCCTATCCTTTTCCCCTGCTACTGAAGGGGTAACGATCAGCGAAGAACCAGTCATCAATCTCAAAGCAACAGTGACTTGTGTTGTGTGGACTACAATCGGTGAAGGGGAGTCATCTCTGCAGTGAGAGCACTTTCCCAGCCGGGGAGATGGATAGCTTAGTTTGTGTGTGTGTGTTCTGGTGGGTACACAAGACAACACCCGACACGCCCCAGGATCAGTGTGATCTGCCGGGAATATAACCCCGTCACCCCAGGAGGCGATGACCAACAGAGTAGCCTTCGTATATTTCTCAACGTATAGTGAAAGGTAGGCCGCCATGTTGTCTCACATTCCTCACAAGACACTGTATATGGTATTTCAATAAATACGTAAATATCATATAAATTATACTATGTTTATTCGGTAAGAAATTTCAATTTACGCTCTAGTACAAATGAAGGTACTCCGGAACACCCTACATTTGTTCACATGAAAGTAAATTATTCATTTGTCGTAAAGTGACTGTATCTGCAACTCAGTGTTGCGTCTGGAGGTGTGTTGCCCGCAGCGGGCTCATGACAGCTACAGGCGACCTCTAGACCCAGCTCTGTTGACGCCATATGGTCAAGAACGAACTGACTCGCCTCTCACGACCACTGTGGAAAATATAAGCCAACAGTTCCGATCTGACCTCAATGATTTCGACGACAATGAACCACGGGTGAGACGGAGCCGTTGTGTCTTACAGAGAAAATGGCTCTCCATATTGCACTTGAATTCGGGATGAGTTAGTGTCGTTTGTTCCATTTATGAAGGCTGAGTATTCGTGTATTTTATTCTTAGTTGCAAAAGGCAAGATGCAACAACAAGACAAGAACGTTGGGTATGCAGGCGAGGATAATGAGTGTGCCAGCGAGGGACCGCCGGGGTTGGCCGGCTGACGGCTTGAGCAGCACCCAGGCTATGTTGATGAGCTTGACAGTCACCTCGCCCGAGTAACTGTCCTGCCAGACACTCCCGCCCCCGCCCCCGCCCACGCCCCCCGCCCGCACTGACACGTGTTCTCATGTGCGCTCACGTCTCGCTCACGTGTTGCCAAATGCCAACTTTTAACATTTCTTATTCCAAATACTGAATATTGATTATCTTATTTTAACCAGTTTCGCTAGGGACGGGTGCGAGAATATCTGGAATATTACAAAATGGAGGCAGCAGAGTGCCAGGCTGGCATCCAGGAGGGGAGTGTGGGCTGTGTACGTGGGGCCTGCCTGTTATACACATCGCGGAAGATGATCCTGTGGAGGATATTATATTGTAACGTGGAGAATTTAGCTCAGGCTAAATTCTTATAGAACTGGAATATACATTTGTTGTTGTCTATAAACGATCGCATATCCATCACAATGTTCAATAAAAGCGACAAATTGTGACGATCATATTGACTGAGTGGGTCAGCCAACATATCATTACATACTAAACAACATACCAAGAAAACGCTATATTACATTGCCAATGTTCCTACTCGTAATGAGAGAAAATGGAAGAAACAGTCATTACAAATTTGATCCACATGTCTAAGACATCAAAGACTATATTAATATCACATTTTTGTCTCCGGCGGAATTCATGGCGTCGGTTAAAACCTCGTCAGAACATCAGCGGAATTTGTCCTTTACGAACCCATCCCGTAACACTGGTTAACAGGAAATTCTTCAAGGCAGAAACAATATGGTCTCGGAACACAGCCACGTTTGTGCCAAATGAGCGTTTGATTTAGAGATGTCAAGTTGTGATCAGAGTCATGCTGGAGGTTAAACTGTGACGAGGACAGACAAGGTAAAATGATCAGTCTTCAGCTGTTGGCGTTCGGGTTTTGTTACAAACTCACTCCCCAGCTGATTACCGTCTGTGTATTTTGATGATTTATTACGCAGCTTATCATCAGTGTCGTTAATTCGCATAAGAGAACTGGTTCCAAGACTGATCCATCCCTGCAGCTCACTACTTGTTACAACTCACTATTCTGAGCCTTGACCGTCGATCACTGCTCTTTGCTATTGACCTCGACTAATTTCCTAACCAAGGAAGTACAACCTCAACTATACCAAGTGACAGCTTTTGCAACTTCTCAACGATACAGGACTTTATCAAATAACCTTCTGAAAGCCTAAACAAGTGACATTAACCTCTCCATTTTTATTACATTTGTTGATCATTCACGAAAGAAATCAAGCAATTTTGTAATACATGAAAAGTTTCATCGCAAACTATGCTGAGAATCGTTGGTAGATGGTGACTCTCTGAACAGTGTCTAATTTCGTCTCAAATTATGGGTTCCCCACGTTTACCAACTGTGGACGTCTCGCTCACTGGCGATAACTTCCCGCGGATTCCTACCTTTTGCTGATAACAAGAGACTTATTGAAAATATAAGTTAAGAGTTTCATCATCTCGATTCTCTTCCCTTCATCATAATCGAATAAAACTTATCACACTTGCCGTTTCATTTACTTACAGTTCATACAATGCCGACAGTATATCGGAAAAAGTTCTCCTCTCCTAGTATTGGGACTGGATCTGGAACATAGCAGGATTCAATGGTAAATGCGGAGGAAAAGAAAAGTATTTCTCCTCGTTATTAAGATGCATTAAGCAATTTACTCTATGAACAGAGTGATTTGTCATGGGTCACAACTCCCTTCCTTAATACAAATGCACATGGTGTAGCTGTTACGGTTGCTGCCGTGACGCATTTGCGGGCCACTTAGCGTTGAGGTCACACGTAAGTTCGAACCCAAGTCGCGGCAGCTGGTCCTCAGTCATCCCAACTGTTCATCCTCCACTAGCGGTTGATCGATAAAATGGGTAACTGGCTTAGTTTGTGATATATATATATATATATATATATATATATATATATATATATATATATATATATATATATAT
>JAYMFT010227585.1:0-11249 GCA_038088735.1 Panulirus argus
AACAAAATATCCTCTCTGGTATATGGATAAAGATTTCCCTGAACAATTATCGGATCTGTTTTTATCTTCACTATAGGAATGATTTTGAATTTATTGATGTTAGTTCTAATTTTCCATTTATATTCAAAATCATTAATACTCTCTATAGCTGTGGCGGTATGTTTTACCATCATTGCTTGTGATCTCCCTGGACACGATATGATTTGTGTAGTATCGTCAGCATCCATTAGATATTTACTGTACAGTGCTGGTGAGGGCATATCCGATGTATATGAGATTAACAGTGTTGGAGAGAGACAACCACCTTGTGAGACTCCACTTAGTAATTGTATGGATGGTCCAGTGTACCCTCCGATATCTAAGTATGCTTCCCAATCGTCCAGGTAATCACACAATAATTGTTCATAGGGTTTTAGGAGCCCTAGTTGTAATAGTTCATACTTTAGTCCTATATGCCAAACTTTGTCGAACGCTTTGGAGACGTCTCTTAATACAATACTTACTTGATGTTTTCTTGCTTTTTCTATAGCCAATATTTCAGTTACTGTAGCTATGGCTGTTCCTCTCTTCTTTCTGAAACCATGTTGTCTGGAGTTGATTAGGTTATTTGCTTCTAAATGAGTCATCAATCTATTGTTTATTATTTTTTTTCCAAGAGTTTCCTCGTAATTTCTAACAGTGAGATGGGTCTATAATAAATGATTGATGTTGGATCTAAGCCATCTTTTGGTATGAAGATGACCTTTGCTCTTTTCAATATGTCTGGAAAGTATCCCGAAACGAGGCAGGCATTAAATATTTCGACTAAAGTTTTGATAGCATTTTGGGGAAGGTTGAAGAGCATATTTCTTGTAATACCGCAATATCCCGGAGCCTTTTCTCGAAAACTACGTAGGCTGTGGAGTAGTTCACCTGTAATTTCACTAGGTTCCTCTACTCTTTGTATATCAATTTCTTCAGTGTGTGTTATACGGTCCAGGCGGGTGCTTAACCAGTCTTTTATTTCATTTTCATGGTCCTCATCATAGTTCTCATTTTCTTCTTCCGATATTCTGAAGATATTTGACCATACTCTTAGAAATGCCGCTTCCTTTTCTTCATCTTCATACAATTTAGTCCCGTTGTCTTTGATGTATTGGACATTGACTTTATCTGACCCCATTATGTTGTGAACTGATCTCCAGAAATTTTTTGAGTCTTGTTCTAAGTCTATATTAGCCATTAATCTGTTCCATTTTTCTTGGTTTAGTTTCATATATTCTGCATTCATTTCTAGCTGTAACTGTCTGATGTTTCTCATTAAAATGGTGTTTGCTACAAAGCGTTCTATGTACTGTTTAGTTTGGACATACATTGCTTGAAAATTTTTTGATTTCTCCTTAGTTTTATTATAAGGTAATGTTCTGTAGTTGGTGGTAGGTACAGCATTGCCTTTTGCTGTTGTTATAGCATTATGTAATTTTTCTATATCAGAATCAATGTCATATATTGTCTTCCCGTTTAAATTTGGAATGTCGTGTTCTGCAAGTTCTTCTTTATACGAATCCCAGTTGGCTTGGCTCATATTTAGCTTTTTCTTAGACGGAAGTTGGATAGGGCTCGTTGATACCTTGAAGACAATAGGAATATGGTTACTTGGTGTAAGAGGACCCGCTTGACTACAACAATTCAAAAACGCCTTGTTGTTGCAAAAAATTAAATCAGGCTTCGTCCATGATATATGGCCCATGAAGCTACCAAAGTCAGGTCCGAGGTGTATTGATTTACCTGTTCTCACTATCGTACTTAAGGCTTTTCCTACATTATTATTCCCATTATTACCGAAGATGTGGTGTTTAGCATTGAAATCCCCTAGTATGTATGTTGGACGATTGGAATTTAATAATTTCAAAAGATCTTGTGCCGGTAGATAAGGTCTTCTAGGGGGTAGGTAAATTGTAGCTATTGTTATGTCTCCGGCCGAAGTGCTTACTTGAGCATCTAACAGTTCATGTTCAAAATCATCAATAATTTTATATTTAATACTTTTCTTTATTGCTATAGCCACACCATCATTTTTCTCGCCTGTTTTATTTCTTTGGTGAACAGTATAATTGAAGATCTTAATTTTCTCTGTTATTTTATTATCGTGACTATTAACTGAAATTATGTCTGGATCACTACTTTGATACGTGTTACAAAGGCTGTGTTTCGCTGTGGTCCAGTCGCGTACCTTGTGTTGTATAATGTTCCTGTAGACCGATCTTGAGTTTTCTGTAGTATGCTTCGTCAACCCTTTTAAAGTCCCTCTTTTGGACTTGAATAGTTCCATTTTCAAGCATCACCATAATTTGGTCCCGTGTGTAAAGGCCATTTTCGTCGGTCCATTTGTAATGTCCTTCATTGATTCCAGTTACAATTTCTTCTGTATTAGGTTCTTTGGTTGGGTAAGGTCTATGTTCAGAAACGTAAATCCTTAAACCAATGTCTTTACCTCCAATGGTGTTGTATTCACTTCTCTTTTGATTTCTTTGGTTTAGCTGTTGATCCTGAAGCCGAAACTTTGTTTAAATGCTTACCGTGAGTCTCCTTATGAGATCTGAACCTTGGATCTCCTGAGACTGCCTCATCCGGTTCGTTAGTCGATTCCTCTTCATCTTCAGACGAATCATCAGTAGTGTCAGTGTCCGTGGCCGTACCAATTAGTTTTCGAGTCGGTCGTCTTTTGTACAGCGTGTAGGTCATCACCTGTAGCATGCAAGAGTTTTGAGAAGTCTGGGTTCTCTATGGGAACCACATCTCCTCCAAGTTGTTGTTTCTCAACATCCTGTTGAGTTCTGTCTTATAGGATCCAGGGTTGCGTATATTCATGACGTGAGCGTGCACGATACTGATCAACAGTTTCGTATGCTTCACGTCACCGAGTCTAATTTCGGTCGTAACCTCGGGCTTCTTAGCTGCCGCAACAGCTTTGTTCGCTCTGTCAGCGAAGGTTTGTTCCTGCCTGCTTGCATTCTTAGTTTTTTCCTCCTCCTCTTTTGTTTTGATAAGGAGTTCTCTATAAGGGCAAGCCTTAGCCATAGTTCTGTGCGACGTGTAAGTTGCATGCCTGAGTCGCTTGCAGTTTAAACGGGCTTTTGTAGTGCTTTTACGGTCGGACCACTCGTGACGGGTCTCTGCACATTCTGAGCAATATAAGCTGTCAGCTTCTTTGCAATTTTTAGAAGTATGATCTTCCATTTTATAGCATCTGAAGCAAGTCAGTAGGTTTATAAATGTCTCCCTCTCTGGATCTGGTCCGGTGTGATGGACATGTTAAGAGCTAGGAATCCCCTCAGGAGGACTGCCTCTGCCATCTGAATTTCCTTAAAACTAATTCTAAGGACATGGGTGTAATTCTTGATTTTGATCATTTCAGACACTTTCAG
Source organism: Panulirus argus (assembly GCA_038088735.1). Taxonomy (NCBI): domain Eukaryota; kingdom Metazoa; phylum Arthropoda; class Malacostraca; order Decapoda; family Palinuridae; genus Panulirus; species Panulirus argus. Next base: position 3,408 of record JAYMFT010227585.1, read on the forward strand.
ATGTGCATTTCTACCCTCAACTTCTTGTTTTATTTCAGCCTCATTGTGACTGCCGACATGCTGGCCCAGCCAGCTTCCTGACAAAGACGGTGCGCCTAGCACGTGCGCATGTCCGGAGGCATCATAACAATAATACCTTCGGTCTCGAAGATTTACCTAACTTCGGCAGTTAGGATCTTGCCTGCTTCCTTTTCGTCACGGCAGACAGCCTGGTATCCATCATTCGACGGGTAATGGCGGACAAAGGGGATATTTAGCTTCCCGTAAGCTACCTCACAAATTTTCCCCCAGGGTATCTGTTTACTTTCATCTTTATATTTTAAGGCGAACGTTAGTTAGACATGGTAACGAGTGTTGTGTAACTGTGTGCGTTGTCTTTGCGTTGGTTGATCCCTGGAAAAAGTACGGAATCCGTAAGGATAGGGTGGGTAGGATTTAGGAATCGCAACCCCCCAACTCAAGTTGTGCGGCACTATCACGGTTTTCTCTAGCGGATCGGCAAGGATAAGTGGTGCCTGACCTCCCCTTCCGTCCCCACAATCCCGCTGGGAGGCGAGGTGGGGCTAAAAAAAAAGAAGGGACTTTGGGACGAACCGCCCAGTCTTAAGCTGGGCTGGTATGGGGTCCCGCCGCCGAGCGAAGATACGAAAGAAGAAATAGATATGGAAAGATTCAAATAGGCGAGCGCCTACTCAGGAGGAGGTTAACCGAGGGGCTCTCTAACAGTCTCCTCTACGTAAGTGCAGATCGCCTACGTAGTCGGGAAAACACAGTCAGTGCGTTGCCTCAGTTACGGTCAGCCAGCAGTCGTCTGTGATAAACAAACTTGTCCATGTTGTCCAAATGTATGAAAGTTACGAAATCGTGTGTGTGTGTGTGTTCAGATTTATACGGAAGGGGACAATTCGTGAAAGAAAGTTGCTTTAAGTATTTGAACGAGACGAGGCGACCATTGCGTATGTTGAACAGTCCTCTCTGATGGTGGGTCAAGGTAAACACACACACACACACACACCTATTCCCCTCCCCCCCACCGTATTCGCAACAGCCACACACCGGGGCGCCCCCCCACCCCATCCCCTCCCACCACAACCGTCACATAACTGTTGCCACGACGTCCACACCTACCACAGACGCGTCTCTACCACCACCACCACCACCACCACAGGAAGAGCTGATGTTAATGCCAGTCATTAAAACTCAACAGTTTAATGATACGATAAGTTGAAGCGAGCGTCTGCCCTAGATCCACTACCACTTAACAAAATACTGGTGTAACTTACTACAGTGTACACTTTAGTACAGTTCGTGCGCCACATCCTGCTCTTGTAAGTACTGTAGGAACGTATTTTCATTTGGGTCGACGCGTCGAGGGCGAATGCAGTACACTGGCTCTCCCTCCCCTCCCCTCCCCTCCCCCTCTCCCCGGTGGGTGGTGAGAGAGGTTAGTGAGAGGAAGAGGGGTCTGTGGTTGTGGGGGAGTGGGGGAGGTTAGTCAATCAGGGACAATAAGTAATGTCTTCATCAGCGTGGGTTGATCTATGACCGTTGGCGAGGGAGGGAGAGAGGAGGCCAGTAAGAGAGGGAGGGAGGGAGAGAGGAGGCCAGTGAGAGAGGGAGGAAGAGAGAGAGAGAGGGAGAGGGGAGGGAGAGCTCAGTGATTACCTCCCATCCAAGAGCATCATCGACCCCAAGCCAGGTCCTTGGCACACACACACACACACACAGGAGGGCAGTGCTGATCGATTCCCAGACGGGTACCATCTGGTACTCAGCTGGTGGGCTCTGTGGTGACTCACGGTGTACGTGGGCCATCTGGACTCTTGATGCGTTTGGCAAGATGGTGACCCCCGTCCGTGCCTGGTGCTGGTGCGTGGGGAGCCGACGTCACGTATACATAAACACACATTCTCTCTCTCTCTCTCTCTCTCTCTCTCACACACACACACACACACACACACACACACACGAATCGTTCTTCGTCACACCGTATTTTCCAGCGGTGAGCGCTTCTTATCGCTATCCCCTCCCCTTTGGCAAAATGTCGTCATAAGTACTCGTAAGTAAGTACTTAAGTAAGTAAGTAGGGAGGCTTCCTTTCTAAAGGAGGTCTTATCATCGTTTCTAGACACGGACCAGTGTGTGTGTGTGTTTGTGTCTGTCCGTCCGTCCGTCCGTCTGTCCATCTTGTGTGAGCCACATATCGTATCCGACGGTGGACGGGTTCCGCTGTGGCGCATTACGGTACCATACGACCAAGAAGGAATTACTCGCTCTTGATGCTTTCTCGTAGGCCAAGGGGTAACAGAATCGTGGATGGTTCCCTGTAAGGGAAAGCGTCTGTCGTTGTGGAATAGATTTCTCAGCGTCTCGTTCCTCTTCCCTCGACTCTGTGTAACACTCACTCTCTCGTGGTGATGGCCCGGCGGTGTGAGCCACAGAAACGCCCGAGTCCACTTGTCTTCTTAGTCTAGATTGGACTTGCAAATGGCGCCGGAGTGTAGCCAGGACGCTGACGACGATGTCCTTGGCTTTTGGTTTGTCGGTCGTCTCTCTCTCTCTCTCTCTCTCTCTCTCTCTCTCTCTCTCTCTCTCTCTCTCTCTCTCTCTCCTGCCTCGGTTTCTCACGGAGGGGCGGAGCGCCAACTCCAAACGCTTTTGGATTAAAAAAGATGATGGGATCCCGTTTTCTTGTGTGTGTGTGTGTGTGTGTGTTGCCATTGTGAGAATGGTTTGTGGTTTTTAGTTGGTTGGTTTTTATTTTTCGTATTGTGTATGTCGTATAAATGAATATTTATGACGTATTTTGTTTTCTTTTGAGTACATATTTATTTATCTATTTATTTATTCATCTGTTGTCAATTAGTTTCGGACAGCATTATTTCCTTGAGGACGAAAGTATAACCTTTTTGTATGATGACTCAGTCTGTGACCTGACCTTTAAGGCTCGAGTCGTAGATTACGATGTCATACGTAGGGGTCGTACCATCATGCTTAAGAGTGTCCTTCGTGCACAAGGGTCGTACCGGCATAATGAGGAGGTTGATATTCGTACGTTGCGTCGGGATTCGAACCCTCGTTACGATTCGTGTGTCCACGCTTTTCGTGAGCAACAGACGATGGTTGGCTGTAGCCGCTTTAGTAGACATGAGAGGTACTTCATGTCCGGAAGCTAGCATCTGCCTTCTTCAGGAGCTGGGCAGGTGCATAGGAAGGACAGATGTTGGAAGACCTGATGGTCCATGACGAGATTGTTGAAGGACAGATAACAGAAGATCCCATAGTTCATGACGAGGTTATCTGCAGATGGACAGTACATGGGAAGGACAGATAACAGAAGACCTGATAGTCCATGACGAGGTTATCTGCTGGTGGACAGTACATGGAAAGGACAGATAACAGAAGACCTGATAGTCCATGACGAGGTTAGGTTATCAGCTCGTGGACAGTACATGGGAAGGACAGATAACAGAACACCTGAGGGTCTGTGACTAGACTGTTATCTGTGGTCGTAATCTTATTTAACGTAGAAATAGGATTGTAAAGCAAAAGACCAGTTGGACGGGACCGGTGGGAAGTAAACGACTGATTCCTGGCTCCTGTTACCGGGTGTTGGAGACTTGTCTGTGTGGGGAAGAACATGAAAGGTTGGCACTGGCTTTGAAGAGGTGGTCACAGTCGTGGGTGGAAATGTTGGAGACTGCTCGACGCAGCCAGCCTGTATATTGTGTACTGATGACGACGGCTGTGTGAGGAACACTTCTGTGTTGATGACGATAGCCTGTTGACTGGTGTGGAATACTTTTGTACATAGATGATTATAGCTGCATATTGATGACTATATCCTGGTGAGGAACGCTTCTTTATGTTAATGACTATAGACTGGTGAGGAGTACTTCTGTGTATTGATAATTATAGCTGTGCGAGTCGTACTTCTGTACATTGTTTGGTGCGGATACAGAAACGTGTATTAGTTTGTTATTATTTTCTTAGCTTCTGTTCTTATTTCAGAATGGAAAGTCCCATTAGTATTGGCAGGAGAATAGTACTGCTAAACATGGTCAGTGTTGAGATGGTAGTCAGTGTTTGCTATGTCTTTTGAAGTATCATTTATGCCTGTGTATTGAGTCCAAGAGGCCGAACTATAGGTTCGAGACAGTAATTAGGAAAGTTAAGTAATTGCTGTAAAGTTATCTTCACCTCTGTAGCCATGCTAAGCATAGAGACATCTTTGACGATCTCACGACAGACATAAGAACCCGTCTCAGGCCGGCTATAATATATCTTAGCTATAAAGTCCGAGTTTACAAAAACATGTTGCCAGTGTATAGCAGAAGCTATTAGCTCTTCCCTCCCCAAGTCCCCAGTGCAGGCGCCTGACGTGAACTTTGATCAAGTTTGCGCCCAGTCGGACTGCAGTAGAAAAGAAACGCATTCAGTGACCAATTTAGATTGGTAAAATGAATTCAGTATCTCTCCTTGGCCACAGTGGCTACAACAGCAAATGGTGAGAATGTTAGGTGCCATACATTTCGCACGAGACACTGCAGACTGGTTATTGCGAGGCGAAGATCTTGGTCCCCGATGTTGAGTTGGTTATGATATTGGGTTATAAAGACTGTTGAAGCATAAGGCTCTCTTACTGGAGATGATGAGTGGGCCTCGACTCGAGATGTGAGTTTTGTCTGTAAGCGTATCCGGACGGACCGGAGTGAGACGATGGGATCCCTGATATCTGAATATAGTTTCTATATAAATCTTTGCACAGGATATATATCGTTGAACCTTTCAGCACTACGTTACGATCCTTGAGTACGACGGTACGACTGTTCAGCTCGACGACACGACTTGGCCCGGCCTTTGATCAAGAGGTGTCGTGTCTCGTGTGATCCAGTAATGGAAAACTTTAGGTTTTTTAGTTATTCATCTCCTTTTCATGACGCCCCTGAGTCGGGAGAGTCAGCCAGCAGGACGCCTTCGAGGCAATCGTAATTGCAGGATTCAGTAAGTCTGTAGAGCTGAGACTTTCCATCTCTCCTCCTCCATCCTGATAGCACCATCAGAATGGGAGAGCTGTTTCTGCGTGGCTGACTGTCTCTCTGAGCGGCGCCCTGTTTTATCCTAAGCGGCTTTTTTTTTTTCTTTCGTGATACGTTTTGTTTATTCATTGATTCCATCTTTTTTTTTTCTATCATTTACTGTGTTAGTAAAATGATGCCGAACTGCAACTCGGGGACGGAGGATCTGTGGCGGCAGGAGGTGAAGGTGAGACGGGGTTGGTGGAGTAGCTTCCCAAACGGTCAGATGGGATCCAAGCGACGGCTGGAGAGAGTTGGAAAGACGTGTTCTTAGCGTCTCGTGGTGATGATGAAGTTAGGACCGAGAACGATAATGCCTCCCTCTTCTGCGCCTTTTCCAGAAGCCCGAGTTGTCAGGGAGGGAGACCTGGCCGGGGAGTCAGGGATGAGTTTGGAATGAGTGAAAGTTATATCGATGTTCCTCCTTCAGCAGCAGGGTGTCCAGGAGTCTTGAGACGGACAAGGAACGCGGAGATGATAACTGGAGGAGGCCATGATGACGCTGACGTGTTCCCTTTAGGGTTAGTTCATCATCCAGAGTGACACCGGGATGCGTGGTGGTTCCGAACAACAATGAAGGGAGCTGGGACCTAGTGTGTTGGTTTGGGATAGGATAGGGTTGGGCGGGAGATTGATATGCATATCTATGGTCCTGGTAAGGTTGATGGTGGCGTGGTTGGCGATGGTCCAGCTCCGTGGGTTGTTAAAGTGTGTCGGGAGGGCGATGTGTAGTCAGGAGAGCTGTTATCAAGGCGGAGTCGTCAGCGTATCTCCGCTTAGCAGGTGCGTCCATCGGGGCATCTTTTATGAGGACGAGGAAGCAGAAGGGTCACCATCTTTGTACCTTGCGGGACGCCACGGGTGTAAGGGACTGGAAGATGAATATGGCACCCACGGAAGCATACAGCTCGGCGGTGCTTACTGGGGAAATATACAAGCCATGGAATGAGTCTAGTCCAGTGTTGATGCCTCTATTAATGACTGTGTAATGCGTGATTAATAGGTGAGAGCCACAGATGTCCTGCGTCTAAGCTGCGATAACTGTCGTCCAGGAATCTGTTGAGGGCAGTGGGTGGTAGAGGTGCTCATATTGCTGAACTGGCGAGTCCATGGAACTTGCTGTGGCTGTGGAAGCCCAGGAACACACAGAACGTCCACAGCGTGAGGCGGGGATGCGGGTTGTGAGAGACTGGCTTTGTTGATTTTGATGCCGGGGCGACATCTGAAGGCTTCCAGTCAGCGGGGCATTTTGATTGATGGAGGCAGGCATTGGCGATGGAACGCAGGGGAGGGGTTTGAGCATATTTGCTTATATCACTGCGTGTGTCAATCTGTGTGTTATTCTTTATACAAAATGTTGTCAGAATTATATATTTGCTAATCTATTTATTGATGGTAGCAGTGCAGGAATTCACACACTGTTCAGTATGTCCTTGGCGTAAGTACCAAACACGGGTTTACTCGGGGAATGACTAGGAGTACTGGAAGGGAGAGGATTGAGGGAGGGTAAGTTAAGGGGAGTGAGTATGAGGAGAGGAAAGTGGCTGGGAAGGTGAAGGGAGGGAGCCGCGGGAAAGTGAGTCAAAATATCATACGTCCAAACCGAGCAGCAGTCGACAGCCTCAACCACCACTTGACCCTCATACATCTTAGTTTCATCAATTTACTCCCATTTCATCAATTTACTCCAATTTAGCCAATTTAATCTCATTTCTTCCTTCCCCTCTCCCTCTCTTCCGTGTGACGGCAGATGCCCCGGTTGGTCCAGCCCGGGGAGGAAAGGAGCACAGTAGCCTGAAGATATTGTGTCGACGACCTTTTAATTTGACGAGGGAATAAAAGAGTCCATCAGTCAGTCGCCTACTTAACTGGCCGGTACGACTGGAGTTACCAGCGACACGAGACACGAACCCTAGTGACACTGAAGTTAAAATCAATAGAAAGAAAGTATACCATGAACCTTCATAAACATTGACCGGAGAGGACAGTGATTGGAGACTGAAGTTGACACTAAATAGATGGCCTCTTAACTAAAACCTGTTCATAGAAAAGAGAGAAAGATATTATTGAACTGTACCGATGAGTTTCCAAGATCTCTCGAAAACATGGACGACGCTTAACGCACACAACGAACGACGCGACGCCGCGCAACGAAGTAGGACCGGCTTTTACCCGCCAGACGCCATGACTCTCCCCGACGTTTAGGTGAGTACGGTCGACTGAGGCGATGGTCCTCTCGCGGGTCACCAAGACCCACGGGTAATTTTCCTGACTGGGGGTATGTCTTGTAGAGGGATATGATGGAATGGAATGAGTAGATAGTCATCTGTAGTGCATTAAACGATTATTCTTTTTTTTTTTTTTGCATGTTTTGTATTTACGCACAAAGGGATATAAAGCCGTATTCAGAGGCGGGTCTCTGGGTTTGTTTATGTATGCGTAGAACGTACACATGGTAGTTAGTTGCATGCCTGAACACACACACACACACACACACGGTGCCGGGCATAGTCCCTATAGAGCTAACACCCTCACGTTGTACATCATATTTATTTTGACAAGTGACTTCCTCTCCCATGTACACTCCCCATCCACTGTCCACTCTCTCCCCCCCTCCCACCTCCCACTGACACTGTCCCCCCTCTCCTGTCTCCTGTCCCCTGCTGTCAGAACCCCCCACCCACACTCTCAACCATTGATGTGAGTCCTCTCTCTCTCTCTCTCTCTCTCTCTCTCTCTCTCTCTCTCTCCCTCTCTCTCTCTC
>JAYMFT010227596.1:0-11249 GCA_038088735.1 Panulirus argus
AGGATTACAGGGGTCACAAAGGGTCGTAGTCAGACCCCAGTGGGTTGATATTACATACATTACATAGTCTTGATTAGGGTCTCAGCTGCCCGTGCCGTCTCAGCTAACACAAAAGAGAAAAAAGACTGGAAGAAAGCCAACCCCCGACAAAAGTACGAAGACTCAAGAGCTGGACATTTAGTCTCTTTGACAAAGCTGATAATACACGGCTTGCACCGACTGCTTATCTTACTGAGGAAGCCTTCTTAATGACTATCCCAGTGCTCCTCACAGTGCACAAGTCTCTTGTTAGGTCCTATACTACGTCGTCAAAGCCCTGTTTAATCTTACTGCCTCCGCAACAAAACTTCGAAAAGTAGTTCCCAAGTAAGGTGTCAGGGCGAACCCTAGGCTTCCCACGATGTACTTCGGCCGGCTAACTCGTACTAGAACTTTATCTGCCATCATCACTAGACAGATCGCGGACGACAGCACTTAGAACTAGAGAATCTTTATTGACAAATCCCGACAGACACTGTTCTCGAACAAGTATGGTTACAGCTGACCTCGAGACCTGGGCGATGCCTCTGTGCAGGACCTCAAGAGTCTTCAACCTTCTCCTTTACTTTCGCCAAGTGGTCAGACTCACCCACCTGGAACGCATGGCTTTTCATAGACGTCTTCCTTATCAATTATTCAATCAAGGGAATGATATCGTAGGACCCTTTACCTCTCTAGGGACGTGCGGACACATATCAGGATATCACACCCACGCTAACGAATCCTGCGTCAACGTAAATCTCTCGCGCGGCAACGAGAAAAAATTTTCCTAAAACCTTTCCACCTCCTCGTGGCACAATCTTTCTCGAATGTAGACGGGGACATCTTCCCATGACTGCGGGTCCGTACAATTGCGTCGGATCCCCTGGGTACAATCCACCAATGCCTGGCTGGCTCGCTTCGACTGATTCTCTCGAGTGCCGCCCCGGGACCTGGTCTTAATGACACCATTTGACAAACGGGTTCGTCGTCTGGTCGCTGCAGTGGATGCGTTAAACACCGTCCCCTTCCTGTGTAGCTCGTGTCTACTTGGGAACCAGGGGAAATGTACTCGCTCCTGACCTTGTCAGAACTGGTTCTGCGTAAAATGACGTCAACTCGGCCGTCCCAAACCTTAATCACCACAACTCCTGGATACTCTACCCCTGCGGGAGGGACAGATTGTATGATGACACTCCTCCTTGATGTGGTCAAGGGGAAGGAAGTAACCTAATCTCTTCTGTACTAACATGACAACGGGACCTCGAGAGAGAGAGAGAGAGAGAAACGTAATAAGGGCATTATCATTGTAGGTACTGGACTCCCCATATCTACGCCTACCACTAACTCTTATTTTATTGACGGCCCGCTCTTTCTCTCTCCCTCTCCCTGGGAGGCGGCCTCTACTCGCCTGTGCTCTGCGTCACCCAACACAATCTCCTCCCCTGGTATCCTAGCGAACGGCTCAGAGCAGCTTCTCGGAGTACAGCAGAGACCTGCGCTTGGTGACGCTCCCTACCGTACGCTTTGTAGATACATCCGTCCCGATTTTGTCAGGATTTATGAAGAATCGTTACTCGATTATGTTTCTCCTGTCTACTGATGCCAGCTAGAACTAACAATTTTGTACTAGGGGCTCGGCATATGTTTGCACAGTTCCTGTGTACTATTTCAAGAGAAATGTTACAACAACAACAACCGCGTTGCTGGAACCTAATAAAACTACACGTTTCTCAAAAAACATTACGGAAATAAGCTTCCAGATTCACCATATTTCATTCATAGAATTCCATTGGGATATACTACTGGAAATGTATATGTCTTCTGAAAAACGTTTAAGGAACTGCCAACACCATACGTAAGACAATATATCTCATAGGCTGAGCAGGGAGCTTCTTACAAACAACTTGAATGCAACAGGAACGTAATCAGAACACTTGTTGAGGTTTAAAGGGAGAAAAGTTTGATGCGGGAAAAACGTGGAATTCTTATGTTGTTATGAATGTTTTGGAAGTCGCCAAAAACATGAGAGGAATTCATTCATTCCACTGAGAACCGGAAGTAAACTGAAACCTATCTTCAAGTCTGCTTATCTCGTCCCCAGCGCCGATGTTGCACTCACAACGCAGACCCAACAGAGACCACTACCATGACAGCTGGGGAGGGTTCGTGGCCAACTCCCTGCGTCCGTCCGTCATGCAACATCGTGTAAAAAGACAACGAAATGAACAACGGGTAATCGAACAATACACTGGATGAGTCTGGAAGCAGCCATCTACGTAGTACCTACAGATTCGCCTGCAACAGTTTGAGAGACTCGTTTCAAGTTGGATCTTTTTTCTCCAGATGACATCCGCATCTTTCAATTGGTAGTATTTTCCCTATCGTCTTAAGCCTTGTTGGCTCCATGCCTTGAACAGTAATCTTGTACAGTATTCAGAGACAGTGTTCGAATCCCTCAACAATCCTTCTCCTTTTGCCTGTGCAAGCTGAAGGCCTTCCCTTCAAAATACCTTAGGTTAAGTTAAGGTGTGATTCAGATGAGGTCACCTCACGTTACGGCAAAGGTAAACACTGTCCCGCATGTGCTGCGGCCAGCAACTGTTTGTCTCAGTACCTTTGTCATAAACAAAAGCCGTCCACGGTAAATGGCTAATGTGTGGCCACAACGCTTCCCACGACCCTCGAGCATGACGCCACGACCTCTAACCTTACTTATAAGCTTCATATCAGATCCGAGGACACCTATCATTCGTTTCAAAGAGAAAAATACATTTGTCAATAACCCAGCACCATACGTACATCTCGAAAAGCTTCAACTACAGTCTTGTTTCTCCTTTTAACCCTCTTGATCATCCTCTTCTTTCCCATCTACGAACCGCCCAGTCTCCCTCCATCAACCAGTAAGACGTGGGGGTAGACCAGATCTCATCTAAGCTGCAGAACTCTAACGGAGACAGTTGCTGGTCGTACGCTAAGTTGGCGATGAACCCACGCCTCTCTTCCATGGCTAAGGTAGCTGATTGGTTCATATAAAATGTTCGTGTCGCCATCCATTTATTCACACCAAGTGTATTCGCAGTTTAGAATCAGACCCGTTCTTCTGTAAAATAATGTTAAAAATTGGGAACATAAAATTCTAAATGATTTTGAGGCATTCGCACATTTTATATTTGCTACAAATGGAAATAATGAATAGGCTTCATTCGAAAACGATGTTGTCCTTGACTTTGACCGTTTGTGATACATGTATAACATTGTTACCATCTTTTCTAAGGTGCTAATGCCTTAAAATTATTCAAATCTTTATGTTCCAAAGTGTTAACATTATCATACAGAAGAACAGACCTGATTATAGAATGTGAACACACTTAGTGTGAATAAATGGATAGCGACACGAACACTGTATATGAACCAATCAGCTACCTTAGCTATGGAAGAGGGGCGTGGCTTCTTCGCCAACTTAAGAGTAAAAAGAATATAGAAGATGTCAGAAAGACCTAAACGAAAAATGCTCAGAGATGGACAAAAACAGACAGACAGACGTCAAGATCATCATATTTCCCCACTCCTCGAGCAGGGGGATGAAAATGGCAGAGCCGGATATGGCTGGGGCGTGGCGGAGCGCAGGGGTCAGGCCGGGTCAAGTGGATGGGACGGAAGAAAGCAGCTCACTGTAGCGCAACGACTGTACTTGGGTGAGACAGGGTTACCAGGCAGTGTGTGCCGCTCGCACTCATGTGAACTACATTAACATACGAGTGAGTTAACATAATCCCCTAACCCACAATGTGTGCGAGAGAGAGAGAGAGAGAGAGAGAGAGAGAGAGAGAGAGAGAGAGCAGTAGGGAAGGTGAGGCCCCTACGGCCCGTACCAGGACTCTGGTCCACACTAACATTTGCATACTTTGCCTTGTTACCGTCCAACAGTTGGTCCCCTGAGGCTAGTCATTTTCTGTGGGTTGTACGTTTACTGATGGAATGGAGGGTATGGTCGGCAGGGGAAAGATAGTTAGGATGAAGCAAGGAAGAGTAGGTGAGAAGCAAAGTAGGGGAGAGGAGAGTGTGGGGAGGGCGGACGGGAAACAGAGGAGGTTCTCTTTAAGAATAAATCTTTGATATCCCTTAAGTGAGCTGGTGGCCAGGACACGGTCGTACCTGAGCTGGTGGCTAGGACACAGGCACACCTAAGACTGTGGCTAGGACACGGGCACACTTAAGGTGGTGGCCAGGACACGGGCACACCTGGGCTGGTGGCCAGTACACCGGCACACCAGGGCTGGTGGCCAGGACACGGGCACACCTGAGCTAGTGGCCAGGACACGGGCACACCTGGGCTGGTGGCCAGGACACGGCTACACCTGGGCTGGTGGCCAGTATACCGGCATACCAAGGCTGGTGGCCAGGACACGGGCACACCTGGGCTGGTGGCCAGTACACCGGCACACCAAGGCTGGTGGCCAGGACACGGGCACACCAGGGCTGGTGGCCAGGACACGGGCACACCTGGGCTGGTGGCCAGGACACGGCTACACCTAGGCTGGTGGCCAGTATACCGGCACACCAAGGCTGGTGGCCAGGACACGGGCACACCAGGGCTGGTGGCCATTACACCGGCACACCATGGCTGGTGGCCAGGACACGGGCACACCAGGGCTGGTGGCCAGGACACGGCCACACCAGGGCTGTTAGTCAGGGCACGGGCACACCAGGGCTGGTGACCAGGACACGGGCACACCAGGGCTGGTGGCCAGGACATGGGCACATCAGGACTAGTGGCCAGGACATGGGCACACCAGGGCTGGTGACCAGGACACGGGCACACCAGGGCTGGTGGCCAGGACACGGCCACACAAGGGCTGGTGGCCAGAACACGGTCACACCTGGGATAGTGGCCATGACACGGCCACACCAGGGCTGTAGGCCAGGACACAGGCACACCAGGGTTGGTGACCAGGATACGGCCACACAAGGGCTGGTAGCCAGGACATGGGCATAACAGGGCTGGTGGCCAGTGCACGGCCACACCTGGGCTGGCGGCCAGGACACGGCCACACAAGGGCTGGTAGCCAGGACATGGGCATAACAGGGCTGGTGGCCAGGGCACGGCCACACCTGGGCTGGTGGCCAGGGCACGGCCACACCAGGGCTGGTGTCCAGAATACGGCCACACAAGGGCTGGTGGCCAGGATACTGCCATACCAGGGCTAGTGGCCGGGATACGGCCACACAAGGGCTGATAGCCAGGACACGGCCACATAAGGGCTGGTAGCCAGGACATGGGCATACCAGGGCTGGTGGCCAGGGCACGGCCACACCTGGGCTGGTGGCCAGGGCACGGCCACACAAGGGCTGGTGGCCAGGACACGGGCATAACATGGCTGGTGGCCAGGAGACGGGCATACCAGGGTTTGTGGCCAAGATACGGCCACACCAGGGCTCGTGGCAAGGACAAGGGCACAACAGGGCTGGTGGCCAGGATACGACCACACAAGGGCTGGTGGCCAGGACAAGGCCACACAAGGGCTGGTGGCCATGACACGGCCACACCCGGGCTGGTGGCTATGACACGGGCATACCAGGGCTGGTGGCCAGAACATGGACACACCAGGGCTGGTGGCCAGGATAGGCCACACAAGGGCTGGTGTCCAGGATACGGCCACACAAGGTCTGGTGGCCAGGACACGGCCACACCAGGGCTGGTGGCCAGGATACGGCCACACCAGGGCTGGTGTCCAGGACACGGGCATACCAGGGCTGGTGGCCAGGACACGGCCACACCAGGGCTGGTGTCCAGGACACGGGCACACCAGGGCTGGTGACTAGGACACGGGCACACCAGGGCTGGTGGCCAGGATACGGCCACACCAGGGCTAGTATCCAGGACACGGGCACACCAGGGCTGGTAGCCAGGACATGGGCACACCAGGGCTGGTGGCCAGGGCACGGGCACACCAGGACTGGTGTCTAGGACACGGGAATACCAGTGCTGGTGGCCGGGACACGGCTACACCAGGGCTGGTGTCCAGGACACTGGCATACCAGGGCTGCTGGCCAGGACATGGCCACATCAGGGCTGGTGGCCAGGACACGGGCACACCAGGGCTGGTGGCCAGGACACGGCCACACATGGGCTGGTGACCAGGACACGGTCACACCTGGGCTAGTGGCCAGGACACGGCCACACTAGGGCTGGTGGTCAGGACATGCCACATCTGGGCTGGTGGCCAAGACACGGTCACACCAGGGCTGGTGGCCAGGACACGGGCATAACATGGCTGGTGGCCAGGACACAGGCACACCAGGGTTGGTGACCAGGACACGGCCACACTAGGGCTCGTGGCAAGGTCACGGGCACAATAGGGCTGGTGGCCAGGATACGGCCACACAAGAGCTGGTGGCCAGGACACGGCCACACCAGGGGTGGTGATCAGGACACGGCCACACCAGGGCTGGTGGCCAGAATACGGCCACACAAGGGCTGTTGGCCAGGATACGGCCACACAAAGGCTGTTGGCCAGGATACGGCCACACCACGGCTGGTGGCCAGGATACGGCCACACAAGGGCTGGTGGCCAGGAAACGGCCACACCAGGGCTGGTGGCCAGGACACTGGCATACCAGGGCTGGTGGCCAGGGCACGGCCACACCTGGGCTGGTGTCCAGGACATGGCCACACCAGGGCTGGTATCCAGGACACGGGCACACCAGGGTTGGTGGCCAGGACACGGGCACACCAGGGCTGGTGGCCAGGACACGGGCACATCACAGAACTACAGTATCACGCTCTGACTATAACCAAAGTCTTACACAGAAAACCAAGTGATGTTTAAAGTGACGCTTCAGGTACAGTATCTGGTGTGACTTGGAAATCTCTCCTGAAATGAGAACTTTTGATAATACTTTTCTCATGCTACAGCTGAGCTAAATTTCACAGGCGGTCTCACCCCGGAAACTAACCATAAAATTTTGCTTTTTTCCAAATGTTTCGAGGAAAAATCATCCCGAGTATTATTTTCATATCTAGCATTATGTTTTTTCCTGTTGGGATGAAATGGGTTTGTAAAACGAAACACAATATGATCAGTATTTCAGGAAATTCCTTCTTTTAAAATTATACTAGTCTCAGACTGTACTGTGCTACAGGAACAGGAAACTCATTTATCAACAGATTTATGGATGATTGCGATATTCGGCGCCTGCCCCACAGACTGGAACTCAAGCCAATGTTTCAAATCCTGGCCACGGTAAAACATCCGTGGCTCATGTGTGCCACCGACCACCTCGAACTGACTTGGAGGATGAGAGGGTCAGCAGCCTGGCGAGCCCAGGGTCTCCAGCGGCCCATCGAGGGAACCTCTTCCCTCAGCAAATGAATTTTCAATTCCAGGTTCTGTATTGAGGGAGCGCTAACAAGTTAATGGTTCACACTGGATCATATCTTTTTTAATAACGTCGAGGAAAAAAAGCGAACAAAGAATCACACATCCAACTAATCTGTGCTGGCTGGTCTAGGCTTCCCCAGCCCTCGCCCCCCGCCGGCACACACCTTATCCAAGCAGCAGTATATTTTGTTCAGTAACTGCTTATGCCCCAACAACACGTAATCAAACACCTTTGAACATTCTTGTTCTTAGTGGATTTCTTAAGACTGTTGCTTGTATTAGTATATGTACAGGTGCCACAATCAAAGAGGAGTTCGAAGGAACATTATACAGAGGTATGAGCCTGAGCAGGGTTCGCGGTGTTCCGGTATGTGACGTACCCCACAGAAGCTAGATGTACCCCAACTGAACACCACACCTCCACGTACCCAAGCAGCCAGGAGTACAAGTACCCCATCCAACGAGCACAACAGCTCCACGTACCCCATCAGCCAGGGACATACGCCTAAACAGCTGGGCAGATCCCCAGGAACTCCTTTAAACCTCCAAAACGCATCCGCTCGCCTACGCAGCGAAAAGCCGCGGTGCGGGAACAACCGAGACAGAACATTTGACATTAAGGCAGTCATGCGTCCGCGTGGCCAAACACAAAGCACAACACCTCTACGCATGACAGCTGGCACCACTTGGCTGCCTTGGCACGGCTCGTGGCCTAATAAACTTTACAAGGCTACAAAAAATTCCACGTTGCTGATGCGACGCGAGCGCTGGTGAAGCTCAGTCTCACTAGAAAGTGATGCCACTGATCGAATGCCATAATTCCATAAACGGTTGTGACTTGCTTCTTGCTGGGGATAATGCCAAAGAATGGAGGACTGGCTAAGGGAGTCTGGCTGAGGGTAGGGTCGAGGGTCAAAGAAGGAGAAATTCCTCTCTTGTCCCTCCTACTGAGCCCTAAAGCTCAGGTCCGGCTCCACACGCTACCACAGATTTAGTTCATACGCCCACAGTTCAACACCGGCTCTCCTTACCACCACACTCCACCGGTAAGCCCCTCCATACCTCACAATTTAGACCAGTTTCCACTTACCACCACAATCCACAACCATTACTTTTCCAACCCTACAGCCCAGGATAAGCTCCACAAAACACTATCCCTCTTCCACATCAACACCTCAGGTCTGGCTTTACTAACTATTTCAATCCACCAGTGACTCACCCACCATTCATCGCCACGTCAACAAACACTCTGGCTGGGACAGAGCCACTGCACGTCGGACAAAGTTACATATCTATTCATGTGTCGCAGAACCAGATTTCTGCCCCTCTTACAAAACTACATTTATATTCATGCGTCGTAAAACTACATTTGTGAACCTATATTCTTGCATTAGATTTCTGCACAGGCGGCCTCAAACTAGATTTGCATTCGCGTCTCCAAACTACATTTCTCAACACACAACTTAAATCTGAATTCTATTATGCTTCAAGGGAATAAGTTTGTAAACAGGCATCACATAATAAGATTTAAGTCTATCACATCAACATTTTCACCACCATCTTACCTGCACCTCCTACAATCATCACGTTTATGAACACGTCTCCTAACTGGACGGATACACAGCAGCGCCACGGCCAGCTGCTCTTGACAGGGAGGCATCGAGTCGTTTACAGAATAAAAAATGTCTTGCCTTCAGAGAAAGGGAAATGGAATGGCCTCCTCCATCCCAGAGCCTTTCATGGAGCACCTTCCCTGCTGGTGACACGGCCCGCTGCACACTCTTCAGTTTCTTAAATGGATTATACAACAAAAATTACCGCCCGCTTACTTCCGTCCACTTTAGGACACGCGACACTTCAGTCTCTGTATAAAATGTACAAGAAGGACGAGTTAGCCGATAAGATAAAAGGCTGGTTTCTTACTCGTTAAGCGGATGGAAGTTTTACTAGGGATAACACCCGTGTGACCTAGGTGGGACAAGCCAAGGCTGGCGAAGAGGACCTGTGGTGAGGGAAATACAGCAAGGATGTGAAAGGAAACTGTGGCCAGGGAAACACAGCTGGAGTCTAGTAGACTCCTCTGGCCACTCATCCTTCCTTAGTTACGTTGTTTCCTCCCTTCCTTTCCCCAGCTCCCCTCCCTTACCCACATAACTCCCCCATCGCCCCTCCCCCTCTCATCGCATTCTTCGCTCTCAGTCTTACCCAAGCTCTCCCTCCCTCGCTACACACGCAGGCAAATTATCTAATTCTTGCCGAATGTGTTTGTAAGGTCCACCTCATCCCACTCACTGCTACAACCATCCCACGCACTGCTCTATCCTTCTTTCTCGCCGTTACAGCCGTTCAACTCGATATGATAACGTAGCCAAAAGTGCCTTCAGATATAGAGTTGTAGGAAGCTGGATCAAATTACGACCAGATGTTGATGCGATGACTATCAGCGCCTCTAAAACACGGCTGCAAAAATACTTCAACGATATCAGCTGCTAGCTGGAGAAGTCTGTTCAATACGGAAAAAGTAAACTTTACTTTATCTGAAGAACATGATGGAACCTTTTTCGCTTCAGACTTGAGCCTCTTCCTCAGATCAACCAACTGCAGTTTGTATAATTCAGGAAACTGTCTCATGCTCACCTCCCTAGAAAATTTCCAAAGCAGCATACTCTCCACACAGTATAATGCTGGAGGGGGTGATTGGTTGTCAGATGCCTTTCGCTTAACAAGCCTCTCTCCACCACTATCAAAATTAGGCACTAAGGTCACAATAACAGTCCTCCAGCAGATAACCTCATCATGAGCCATCAGTTCTCCTATTATCTGTCCTTCCCTTGCACTCTCATTTAACCCAACCTACTCACTGGTACACTAATTCTATTCACTGCTACACCCTCTCCATTCACTGATGCATCCATCTTGTTCACTGCAACAACCAACCCTCTCACTGCTACACGGAATACAACCACTGCTACATCCATCCCACTCACCACTACAACATAACCTGTCCTCCTCCCTTTCCACCTTCCTCACTTCCCTTCCTGTCTCCTCTAATACTCTCCAATTATCCACCACCCACCCTCCTCCCGTGCACCTCACCTGATGACCCTACTACCCTTCCCCTTTCCCTCTCCTCCCACTTCTCCTCCACTCCCCTTCACTCTCCTCCTCCCACTCCACCCTATGCCTCCATCACTGCCGACGATACGGCAGCATTCTCAGCCGCGCTGCTGGTGGTCCTTAATGAGGAAACAGCTCCTCACTGTCCCTCCTCATGACCCTCACTCTTACATCACACACAAAAGTCACCATGGTACTATCCTGCCACAACAGAGATGGGATAAATCATGCCAAAATATCTCAAAAGAGACTGGTGTAACTGGCGCATGATAATAAAGACACGAAATAACGATAAAAAAATTAGAAAACACTGATACGGTAAAAGTTAATACGAATGAAATGAAGTCTAAAAATAATGCATATTACATCTATATGATTATTATTATCATTATCATTATACTTGACTGCTGTTTTCCGCGTCAGCGAGGTAGCGCCAGGAAAAAGACCAATCAACTCATATACACACATATACACATACACACAAATATATGCACAATACATACATATACATACCAATATATACATATATATACATATACATACAAACACATACCTTGCTCGCCTCCATCCATTCTGACGCCACCCCGCCCCACAGGAAATAGCCTCGCCACCCCCTACGTCAGCAAGGTAGCGCCAGGAAACAGACTGAAAAGGCCACATTCGCTCACACTCAGTCTCTAGCTGTCATGTGTAATGCACCGAAACCACAGCTCCCTATCCATATCCAGG
>JAYMFT010227607.1:0-11248 GCA_038088735.1 Panulirus argus
TATATATATATATATATATATATATATATATATATATATATATAGATAGAGAGAGAGAGAGAGAGAGAGAGAGAGAGGAAACCGTACAATACATTGTGAAGTCATCAATATACATGATGCCAAGATGACTCTCAGTGTCCCACGTGTCCCAGGAAATGTTGACCAGACATTTGTACGGTCGTTGGACCGGATAAGTAAGCTGGAAACGCAGTTTTTTCGTATACTTGTTCGATGGCAGCTGTTGCGCACTCGTAGCAATGATGGACAGAGCACCCATTTACCTCCGGCCGATGATTCCCGGTTTCCTCTGGAAGTAACAATCAATCCTCTCGCGAGACTAAGTAGACCAAACAAGCAGACGTTAAGCGAACGAACCTTCTTCTTTTTGTTCTTTCTTTTCGGGACAAACGCATTCATTATCTTTATAGGAAACAAGAACTAAGTGTTTTTCCTGGAAAAGAAATTCTCCTTCCAGGACAAACCCACCAGGAGTTGTAAAACTTTTCTCTCTATCAAGCCTCGGTTACCTTTTAGACCAACAAACTTTCTTTCAGTAAAAGTAGATAAGGAAAACTGTTTTCATCTGTAGCAGCCAACTTGTCATCTCCCATGAAGGAACTGCTCTTTCTTCTCTCCTTGACTAACGACAATTCCCATCGCTCTTTAATTTACAGTCTCTCCCACCGCTCGTCGACTAACAGTCTCTCCAATTGCTCCTTGATTACAAGTCTCTCTCGTGGCTTATTGACTAACAGTCTCTCCCATCGCTCGTCGAACAGCAAGACCACTTCTTTCAAAGACTGGAAAGGTACAATCTCTCTTCTGGTTGTTGTAATTCTGCCTCTCCCTTAGACTAAACGCGCTCCTTGAGTGATTGACTTATTGACTGACTGACTGACTGTCCTTCTGTTCTAGACAAACAAACTCTCGCCTCTGCCAGACTGAGGAGATTTCTTCTCCTTCAGGATGGACAAATTTTTCTCCCTCCGGACTAACAAACCATCCCTCTCTCCCATACTAACAAACCCTTTCCCCTCTCATTCCCGAACACGTAAACCTTCCCTCACTTGCGGACTGACAGACCTCCCGTGTCCATAGTACAGAGAAACCCCGTCTCGTCCACCCCTCACCGTCTCCTGTATTCCTGAACTAATTCACAAATTCATCTCGCACAGAGGAATTCCTTTCCCCTTTCCAGACTGATGACCCAACTTTTCTTTCGGACTCGGAATCCCTTCTCAACCCCCTAAGTTTTCCGTCTCCTTTTCCCTCTCAAAATGTCAAGCGCCCTTCTCTGCCGGGCTGGTAAACCCCCGTCTTCTGGTCTGGATGAACATATCCTTCTTATCTTCCGGATTACAAAAGTCTCCAATTCTCCTGAAATGACAAATCCTCGTTCTTTCCCGGACTAATAAGCTCCCGTTTTTCCCCCTAAGGCCAATTCCATTTTCTCTGGGACTAACAAAACCTATCTCCTCCTCCTCTCTGATTTCCTCTGTTTCGGTGATAAATTGAAATGTAGAATCACGACTTGGGCGTCCTGCTTAGCTTCAGCTTGACATTTCTCTTCTTGAAGTGGCCGCTTGTCTACAGAAGAATGCGACAATCCTGTTACTGTCGTTACTGTCTATCTCTATTGTCGACCAGTCTCATTGGAAAGACTAACTATATTTGTCTTTTAACCTGCCACAGAGATTACTTCTGTCTAGCGACCGCTAGTTTTGGGAAAATACATAGCTCTAGCGGGTACCATAAGAAGGGTCAGAGCTCAAAGAGTGCTTGGTATGGTTGTTGCATCCATGTTTTATCATGACTAGGAATTCTGGTGTGGTTTTATTCTGCACCAGAACAAGTGTTGAGTTTAGCTCTAGCCTAGATCCTCTTTCAGCATGCCCCACCGGCGTTCATGTCCCAGACTAGATTACTGGTGCTGGGGTCTTGTTGGGCTGCATGATTTACCCACTGGACCGCCCAGCTCGTGCTTTGTGGACTTGTGAGCGGTTTAGTCGCCTCAGATCCGGAGTTCACATAATGCTGTGGTGCGCATGATGGTATTATATTCCTCTGTACGTTTTCATTGGAAACGATTAAGTGTCATACTTCTCAAAGTGTCTCGTATGTACATACTATACTCTCGTGCGCTCCGTCTGTTTTGGTATTTCAGTGTCCCATCACCAGCGCTGACGACTCACGTTGTAGTCTGAGGCAGCTTCGTGAAGCTGCATGTTTGATCGACCCCTCATCTCAGATTTGATTATCAAAGCTGACCATTACGTACGCCCGCAGAGTTACTCTTCAGTTAATAGCATTGTTTAATCCTATTGGATTCTCATCAAAGTAGACAAAAGTACTCTTTCTGTCGCTGCTCACCTCATTTTCAACAAGAGTTGAATCACCTGTCTGTGCGTGCGTATCCCTATGAATTTCACCGAAATAAGTTTCTCATCAGCGCAGTTAATAGATCGCGGATCTGATTACATGAGATGAGGTTGTTCGGTTTCGGTTGGTTGATGGAGCCGTATTTTCCGTCCACCCTGACTTATTCTCAGGTTCAGCTTCACATCGTGAAAATTGATTAAAGTAAGCCACGTTGTATTTGAGTACACTTGATACTGTTATCTATTTCATTGATTTCCAACTTAAAATTTTCGAAGGTGAGGCAAAGTCGCGCGCACATAGTTTTACTACACTGGATCAATCTGAACTATCATCAGGCTTGTTGAGACATTTCGTTTCGTGTCGTTCCTCGACCTGATTTCCAGCATGAGGAAGAACTGGACGACTACGCATTCGTACTGACGGACGTCTCAGACTGATGTTTCTCATTACTTAACTTGATAAATTATTTCACATTTCTATCAAACTTGGTCAGGTTATTCAAGTTGCTCAGCCCTCAGTACAGGTTCGAAGAATGAGTCGAATCGCACGTCTTTACCTTCCTTCGGTCAAACGGATGGTTCTCATATTCCGCTATCTTTATAACTGTGTTAAGTCATTAATGAATATGATGAAAGTGAGATTTTCCGGGGTCGTCAGCTGGTTTCGAGCATGCACTCAAATTATTTCTCTGTACAGTTTTCCACGCGCGTGACGCATACCATGGTGTACCATTATTGACGTGGCTCCTTTACGTTTGCTTTCGTCTCAAGGGTCAGACTGTACGTGAGTATGTTTCATCTGAGATATCATCAGTCTCCTTTACGTGATTAAGCAGCAGAACAGCGATCAGTGGCAGGTCCTCTGTTTTGTGACTGGCCTAATGACCTCCGACATGTGACTGGCAGAACAGTGACGGCTTCTGACTGACCGAAGAGCTTTCGCCTTTTGACTGCCTGAATGCCCGTTGGCTTATAACTAGCTTAATATCATTAGAATTTCTACAGGCGGTATGACAAGATACGGCAGAGTTAATCCTAGGAAGTGGGGTTTGAAAATGAACGACTTTGGGCTTCAGAGTAAGTAACTTGGACATGCTGTTGGCTGGATGAGTTGGATTTGTGATTACCGAGGTGATTGATCTGCTACTGGCCTTATGAAATAAAATTTGTGATTTTCAGAGTAATCTATGCCCCCTGAGCTAATGAAAGACTGGAATTATGATTAACTTAACCCCCTTGAGCACGACTTAAGCAAAAGGGTACGAAATATGAACACAATGCTATAATCCTAGGCTCAAGATGCTTTAGGCCCTTGATGCAATGAGCTTAATCTGTCAGTATTCTTACAACATTTTTTCTCCCTGAGCAACTCTTCTCATTATTCATTCACATTTCACATATTCGGCCACTGTCTTTGTCATCAGTCATGCTGACTGAAGTGGTCTTATCCTTCCTTGCCTGAGGTTTTATACTAAGGGCTCCTGAAACATGTAAGGAATTTGGACGGGAGGTAGACCAGAAGAACTGATTGATTTGGGAAAAGAAAAAGAAATATATCACCAGCTAAACGAAAGATATATATATATATATATATATATATATATATATATATATTACACACACACACACACACACACCAACCTGGCACTTCTTGTTAACATCATGTAAAGCCTATAATTCCCTAGCCGGCCGTGGGAACGCTGCAGCAGTACCCTACGTGCTTGGCTCCAGTTTCGGAACCCCTGCCTTTGGGGAGTAGCGAAAACCCGCCTAGAGTGTTTCCTCGTATGAAATTTAGCTTGTAGACGTTTCAGGTGAGAATGTTGTTAAGCGCGACGATGCAGACTCATAGAAAGATGCCACCATTAATCCTCAGATATGACTGAAATTTACTTTCCCATCGAAAAAAATATTGCTTCTGAAGTAAAAATACCATCGTTATAGTCGCTTCCAGCAGTAGTAAGTATTGGCCAATAACTGTTCGGTCTTAAGTGAACACTGGTGCGAGAAGAAGGGAAACATTTGCTTGGCCATGTTTCAGCTTGTACTGACATAGTACCGTACAACTGTGAGTAGCATAGTGACCAAATCTGCCGACAGGTGCAGTAGAAACTTGACTGACTGGCCCTAAACATAGCGGTGTGCCATAGGGATCAATTTTGGAACCGGTTCTCTTTCTCATACATATCAACGACACTATAGTGGGCTGCATTGTAAGATCTCATAATTTGAAAGCAATGCTAAGCAAGGAAAAGCATCTATATCAAAAATCGAACGCCTGCAGCTTCAATCTGACATTTAACACACTCATGGACTAAGCTCACAAATGGCAAATAGAATGAAATATCGATAAATGCATGCAAGCTACAGATGAATTCTACGTAGACCTACAAAAAGGCTAATGAGGAAGAAGAGTTGCTTGTAGTAATCCCCGGATAACCTAAAGCCAAGTAAGCAGTACAAAGGAGCGGTAAAAAGAAATAGAATTCTTGGATTCAAAGGAAGGGTTTCAAACTTCAAACTGAAATGAATCTCACTCTTTAGAATTCACTGATGCCTGCGTACATTGACTATTGTATTCAGTTTTGGTTACCTTACTAGAAAAAAGACTTGGAAAGAATATATACTGTATATTACAGGTTGAGAAACCACAGTAACAGCTTCCACTTCTTAAACGTTTTATATGAAATAGTTTTGTGATGAGCTTGTTCGTTGAAGGCAGTGATTTAATGGAATTGCAACAAGGAATATTTAACTTTGTTGACAGTAGTTAAGCATCCTGAGCTCAACGTAAAGTCTGACGGAGGCTGGAGGACACGGACGGAGTGGCGGGGTGCGGGACGGCTGGGGAAAACAGCAGGAGGCGAGGACAGGAAGAGGCAGAGAGGGGAGCAAGAGAGGGAAAGAAAGGGGACGAGAAGGAAGGTACCAGAGAGGACACAGGAGGAGGGAGAGAGGCTTGTGTAAATGAAGTAAGAGAAAGAGTTTAGAAATGGAAAACGGAACAAAGAAGGGGGCTAAGAAGAGGGATGGAAACTGAGCGAAAATGGAGGTGGAGGAAATTGGGAATCAAGAAAAGGAGCAGAAGAAGGAAGAATCGGGAAGGTGTACAGTGATGGGTATATGACGGTGCTGGTGGAAGGGAAGCGATCAGAGGCTCTGAGACGGAAGGTGCACAGGAGAAATTAATTCTAAAATAATAACGTGTGGGAAAGAGGTCTGGCCTCCGGAGGGAAGGAGTGGCTGGCCTGGGAGTAATGGACCTGGTTGCTGCTCCCTCAGAGGCTCCTTCAGCTGACAGATGGTCGCTAGCCCTCTGGCATCTGCTGTCAGCTGTGCAGCAGTCGACTGCGGACGAAGGGAACACAACACAGCCGTTTCTGTTCCTGTCCGTGGGAAGTGGATAGGTATATGAACTTGAATCATGTTTAAGCTATAGGGATTTTTAAGACGCACCTGATATTAGAGGCTAAATAACATGGTAGCATATGCTAAATGAGAACAGGTTTCATTGGCTAAGGCGGCAGTGGCACGGTGTGTTCAGCCGCCTTCATGGAGAAAGAGGTGGGTCAATTGTATGTCACTGGTCAGACTTCACTTCAGCCTCTCAGTTTTATCTAAAATGATGCCAGCCCGATAATTGTGCATACATCTGGCACGTAATTTGAGTCACTCGTCAACGAGTTTTCGCTGTCAGTAAATAATATCGGTGATAACAAAATTTATAAGAATTATTTTAGTTTTCCTTTTGAGAGAGAGAGAGAGAGAGAGAGAGAGACAGACAGACAGACAGACAGACAGAGACTGCATTAACAACACAACGGTACCCAGAGGTCACTGCTATATATTTTGCTTATACTCCTGTACCAATCAGGTCCAAGCAGCACTCGCGTCCAGTTATAAGCTTTGTTTGGCTTCATTGGCGTTGCCTCTCAGCGCTCTGCCACACTCACCTACGGCGTTCATAACTTAGTTCTGGTTCATCGACGTCCAACCTCGGCGTCAGGATATATCCCTGCCAGCCGGCTACACCTCCAGTAGCCAGCTACGGTGTCAGACGACACCTTTATCAACCGGGCACACCTTCAACAGCGCTCATCAACAGTGCCTGTCTACGGCCCCTTTCGCTCCCTCTTCCAGACTGCCGACCTCTTTCCCCTCGATTTACTCCAACAAACAATGTTTAATTCATTACTCTACTCTTAGGAACATGTTGGCTGCAGGCTGCCGCTCCACACACCTCCCCCTCCGCTCACGTAGTATCAGTGTTGCCCACTCGGGATCGTATTGGACTAATAAGGTGCCTTGTGTCTCTAGTCCACTTTCTACGAAGGCTTCACATAACAGCATTATCATGCAATCCACCAGACCCTTTTCTGTTAGGGGTCCCTGTGTGATAACCCCAGCTTTATCCAGGGGCTTCTGTAGCTTCAAGGCTGCACTACAAGTAGTAGCAGAGACAGGATGGACTCAAGTGGAGCGAGTTGTTCGACGAGACCGTATTCTGACGATTATAAAGTCCCTCTAATCGTTATTTACCACCCGCGATGTAGCCGGAAGCAGGCGGAGACAGGTAACACCTCCACGGGAGGTAATGTTCATAGTCAGCTGGCTGCCGTTCACACCTGCTTCCTTAAGACCCACCACCCAAGCTATGACACACACAGCGCCCAGACAGCTGCTGCATCCTCACCTTTGCAATACCATAATGACGGTCACAAATCAAGGATCGTATCTTCCCTTGCACATCTTTTCCAGGCAACAGATCCTGAAGATTCGTCTGTAGCCATTAACATCTCGTGTCAAAGAGGCTCAACACCTGTGACCCCGCCAGGTTTTTACTACAGACTCTCCTACTGGCCGACAACGATTCAGCGCTACCACACCTATGGCCATATATGAGGGCAACAGTGCTGCCACTTTCAGCGATACTCCACGATGTGCTGTATTCTTGCTTTCTAAGCACCTGCTGCAATAGCACCTCTCAACTCTAGCCAGACCTCTGCAACAAAAAGATCGACGGAAGCGATTTTCTCTAAGATTGCTTCAGCCCAAAATGCAACCCTGTATCACAGCGCTTCCATCCCAACTGCTACTTCGTCAGATGACGTTCGTCCTCCCAGCCCAGTGAACGACATCGACGCACCAGCTTCATGCGGGTGACAAAAGTGAAGGAACACAGCATCTCCGACACAGCAGGGTGGGAAAACAGCACTGTACCTGTCTAAGCTGCTGTTATGTACGAGCCTGCTGCTTCTGTTAAACTAGCTCACTAGTTCGCCCACAACTGCAAGACGATGTCAACAGCAACGCATTAGCGTTGTCCTTGAAAGCAGGATAGCTCAACCTTAAGGGCAACGCCCTTTGCTCTCCTGATGCATCAAGGGTCAGGACTCCCTCGCGGCAGCAGTTTCGCTATTAGTTAGCCAGACCACGCCAGAGGGGATACAGTATAAAGTGAAAAGTCCGGACCCGCCAACCGTCAGAACTCTGTTCCTCAGCCCAGGATTTGCAGCTAACTATACAGCGCCCAGAACAGCCTTAAGAATATTTGAAAAAGGCTACTTTACCACGATGCGCGACAACAGCGACGACTATGAGTGTCGCATTTAAAGTTTACTGAAAGACACTAGAAATAGGTAGACTTTCGAGACGAATTGTTTGTTTGTGATATCAGGTTCTTAATATAACTTGGTAAAATGCGAGTATACCTATTTTCATGCTTGTTTGCCGTTTCCCGCGTTAGCGAAGTAGCACTAAGAACAGACGAACATCCACTCCCTGGCCGTCATGAATAATAACCGGAAACAGATCTCGCCGTCCACAAGCAGTCCCCACAGACCTTTCCATGGCTTTCCCTGACCAGTTCATATGCCCTGGTTCAGCCAGTGTTGCCGTAATTCCACCAAGGATTGTTACGTCACAATTCCAAACGTCGTTTTCTTGTCTTCTGGTGACTGAGAATTACAGAAAATGAACTGGCAATTTAGGAGTTACTTTAATTTAACTGTATTCAGCCCGACGATCAATTTTATACGAGAACAAGATTTAGATATAGAGTAAATGTGCTGCAAACTTGTATTTGATGCTGTATTTCATATTTGCATTATGAAAAGATTTCTCTTACTTTAGTTGATTAACATGATCATGTCTCATGTTCGGTCAATCTCTTGTAATATTACATAAAATGATAGTGAAGCTTAAGCACTCAGCATTGCAACATTAGTAGTTAGAGAAACAGTTATACCAAATCTTCCAGTGTTGACTGTATTCAGAGAATTTATAAAGATTTTTATACATACAAAATGTATTTCAAAAACAAAAGACAGAATACAGTTATCAATATGTTAGTTTATTGATACAGTCCCGAGAGCTGGCTGCTTGTGTGCCCCCACCACTAGCTAGACCACGGAATACTCGGCAAGCTGCTGCGTCACATGATTATTGTGTGGCCATCGGCAACTCAAGGGTGTGCGGTTTTGATAACTGCTTCTTTCCCTACACGTCAAAGCTTTGGAACTCTACCTTCCCATGTCTTTCCCATTAACTATGACCTGGCACATTTCAAAAGACAGGTCTTTTATTTTCTCAAAACTTCGTAAATACTTTCCCTTATCTTTCTTTTTCCGCATCACAATTCTCTTTATATTTCAATTAGGGCCCGGTCTTGATATGGACTTCTGTCTCTGAATGGAGTGTTCAACGTAAAGGAAAAAAAAATGTGGCAAATTTGAGTGAGTAACTAAAGATGTTGGTGTCTGTGTTTAGGTGTGAAATGGGGGAGTTGAAAGAAAATGTAAATAAAAGCAAGGTAATTATTAGGTTTAGTAGGGCAGAGGGCTAATTAGTTGTGGAATGAGTTTAAACGGAGAAATTTTTGAGGAGGAGGAGTGTTTTAGATACCTGGGATTTTACGTGGCAGCGAATGGAACCAGCGAAACGTGAGTCATATGGTGGGAAGAGGATGAAGGTTCTGGTCCCACTGAGAAATGTGTGGAAAGAGAGGTTGCTATCTCGGTGTAAGGAAATGGATAAGGGCAAAGGTGTAGCTGTCTCAACGTTGCTGAATGGATGTGCGGCATGGGATACAAATGAGGATGAATGAAGAAAGGTTGGTGTGTTTGAAATGAAATGTCTAAGAACAAAATGTGGTGATCGAGTGGGCAACAGAAGAATAAGAGAGAGATGTGGTACAAGGAAGAGTGTGGTTGATAGAGCTGAAAAGGGTGTGCTGAACTGGATTGGACATATGGAGAAAAGGGGTGAGGGGAGGGTGACAAAGAGGATATATGTGTCAGAAGTGAAGGGAAAAAGTATAAAAGATGACCAAACTGGATATGAAGGATGGAGTGAAGAATACTTTCAATGTTCGGGGCCTGAGCATGCAGGAGGGTGATGGGCGTGGATGGGATAGAATAGACTGGAGCGATGTGGTACGCAGGGGGTGACGTACCACCAATGGACTGACCAAGGTCATATGAAGCAGCCGGAGAACACCACGTAGAGATCTATGGAGGTCTGGTTGTGGATACGGGGCTGTGGTTTCGGTGCATTACACATGACAACTGGAGAATGGATGTGAGCGAATGAGGCCTTTCCTCTGCACGTTCTTGGTGCTGCCTCGCTGACGCGGGAAACGTGCTTAGAGAAACAGAAGGATCTGTGTGTGTGTGTGTGTGTGTGTGTGTGGCATTTATGGCTTTGGTCAAAGCATATGGTAGGGTTGCTTTGTGGAAGGTGATACGAGCATATTCTGTGAGAGGGAAGCTATTAAAAGCAGTGAGGAGTTTTAATCAAGAAAGTAAGGTGTGTGTGCAAGTAGACAGAAAGGAAGGGTGAGTATTGCAATATAAAGGTCAGTCTACGGTAGGGGTGTGTGATATCAACATTGCTATTCGGTCTGTTATGGATATAGTGGTGTGGGCACTGAATTCGAAAGTTTTGGTGAGAGGGTTTCTTCTGCAGTTTGATAGTGTTCTGGATGTTAGGGAGGTGTGTCAGTCATTGTTTGCTGATGACACGATGCTGGTGGCAGGTTTGAGCAAGAAACTGCAGAAACTGTATCCTTGGTCTATAAGAGGGTGTGAAATGAAAAAGTTTGGAGTAAATGCGAGAAAAAGAAAAGCTATTAGGTTTTGCAGGAGAGAAACAGGTTAGCTGTGATGTGAGTCGTAGGGTGAATGAGGGAGCAAAGGTCATAGGAGGATTAAGAGGTGTGTGGAAAGAGATGTCACTAACTGGGAAGGCAAAGATGGACATGAGGGGTGCTGCATGGATGCGAGGCATGGGCAATAGATGAAAGGGTAAGGAAGAGTGTGAATGTATTGAAAATGAAATGTTTGAGGACAGCGTGTAGTATGAGGAGGGTTGATCGAGTGAGAAAGGATAGGTCCTGTAATAAGAAGAGTATAGTTGAGAGAGCTGGAATGATATGGAGATATGGTGAGAATAGATGTAGATGAAGGGAGATTTACGAAGAGGTTATAAGTATTAGAAGTAGAAGGAACAAGAAGTGCGAAACTGAGTTAAAGATGGAAGGATGGACTGGTAAAGGGCTTTGAGTGCTTGGGGTTTGATCATGCAGGAGGGTTAAATACTTGTACTGGAGAGTAAATTGGAGCGATGTGGTACACAGTGGGCGACGTGCTGTCAGTGAACTGAAAGAGGGCATATGAAGCAGCTTATGGGAAAGCACGGAAAGGTCTGTAGGGCCTGATTGTGGATAGGGGACTGAGGTTTCCGTGCTTTACACATGATAGTTGGAGAATGAATGATAGCGAATAAGGCCATTTCTTTGTTTGTTCCTGTTTCTGGTACTACGTCACTAACGCGGAAAACACACACACACACACACACACACACACATATAT
>JAYMFT010227618.1:0-11248 GCA_038088735.1 Panulirus argus
TATATATATATATATATATATATTGAATACTATCTTCTCCTCTCCTCCTTTTCCACTCCTACTGCCAAAAGCGTCAGTGAAGTGAGTACGATCGTTCCCATCACCAGCAGCGAGTCTTCCTAAAAATGGGACCTTCACAGTCCGCCTCATTACGTCACTTCCGGCAGTAGGTGAGCCAAGGGAGGGCGGCGGGAGGAAGGGGGGTGAAGGTACTCGGTACCCCAAAGAAGCCTCATTTCCCGCCTGGTATTCCGACCAAACCTTACAATATTGTGAAACACCGCCTTCGACTAGTGACCTTAAATGCGACCACAGCTCCAGGTCAGAGCGCAGCACGGGTCAGAACACAGGCCCAGATAATGCCCAGCCTTCATCAGTTCACGACAAAGTCTTTACAAAATACGAAAATGAGACGAAGAAAGACTGTGTCACGTGCTTAGTGAAAACACGGATAATTTGTGTGGTTGGAGGGACCGCGGACATTTGTGGTCAGTGCGGAACCCAGCGAAATAACAGTGGGCCATTACCACACCGCATGTGTGTGTGTGTGTGGCACAACCCCGTGACGGCCGGACCAGGCGGGACCTGGGAAGTGCGACCCCGAGTGGCGGGGGAGGACTCAGGTAGTAGGCTGCAGTAACCAATCTCAGACGACCGTCCGTCCGTTTGTGTTGGTTAGTCACGATAACCAGGGTGGGTACGTCTAGCTATCTGCCAAAATGGACTTGGTTATAAAATGAAGAATAGACGAAGAGAAAAATCTTGGCTAAGAACATACCCATATGTTACATAATGTAGAAAGTTGTGTGGATCCTCCTGTACGTGCGACACACGGGTGAAATCTGTCATTCCTTACCTCAACTCAAATGCGAAGATATTTCTTATTTCAAAAGGAAGATTAAGAGCGGCCTCAACCCTGCCCACTCCTCAATGCCAGCCTCTCCGACCACAGTGTTCACCACAATATTTCGTCATCCATCAGTGCAATCTCTCATACTTTCTAATTATGTAATATAAAAAGTATACGGGCCTTAGACAGGATTGAATAGTCTCAAAGTCACGAGGGTGAAGTTTACAGAGAGTTACAAAGGACGTATGGCAGCGTGGTGGTGGTGGATAAGGAGGGGGGGGGGGTGTGTGTGGGCAGGATGTCACTTGTGTACCCACCCAACTGCACGTCCGAGCCCCAACTCGCCACTCACCTCACAACGTCAAGATTACGACGTGAAGCCTCTCACTCTCTCTCTCTCTATCAGTGGTTAACCCTGAGGAACACTTTACACCAACCTTGGACTCTGATTCGAAGAGCAAGCGAAACCTGGCTGAGTAAGGTTCGTGTTGTGGGTCATGGCAGTTCTATGACCTGGTGAACCAGTGCACCAGCAGGAAATACGTTTGTTTATACTTACATCCGTGGGAATCCCACACACACACACACAGCTAAATATAAACACACAGCCAAGCTCTTGCGTATACACAGCCAGACTATCATGCATGAACAGACTGGTTCTCATGCGTAAACAGCCATGTTTTCATGACTTACTTTGAGAGACATTTCCACTCCGCCTTCATCTAATGTATACGGGGGTCGACCTCTTGTCAATATTGGTTCCTGAGGCGAGTACAGACCTCGAATGGGCAGTGAGCAGGAGAGTGCAGCTGTACGGGACCTGACGACAACTTAATATGGCAGCAACAACTGAACACGAAGCAATTCCCATCATGTTACTATCATAACCCCAGTGTGTGTGAGGGTGTGTGTTAATTTATGCATACACGAACACCCACGCTACTTGAGTACGTGTATCTATGTGACGCATATGAACTTTCACCCAACAGAAGAAGAAGCCACAACAGAGCGTCATAACAGGTGAGGGGGTTATGGCACACGAGGGATGTCAGCAGGACAATAAGGACGGTCCGTCGGTCAGCCGTGTTTGGGGAGGCGTCCTTGCGACTGTTGGTGCGACGCCTTGGCGGGTCTGGCACAGCGGTCGAGCACGGCAGGATGTGCAGCAGGAGCGTGGAAGAGAGACGTGGCGCGAAGGCGATGATGGCTGACAGAGTCAGGATGTAAATACAAAGGTGGCGAGGCGACCCATCAAAGCATGACCCAAGTCGAGACAAAAAGCACAAATATCGAGGAAATGTTAAGGGACCTGATGAGTACGATGAAAACAGGACGGATGGAAGGGAAACGAAGAGGGTAGAGGACGAATGAGGAGAAGGAATATGGGCCAAGGAAAAGGTAGGCAAAAGTGACGAGAAAGGTGAAGAAAGAAAGGGGTTCTTTAGGAAGGGACAGATACCTAAGGGAGAGTGAGGTGGAAGAGGAGGTAGCAGGGAGGGAAAGGGAGGGCAGTAAGGACCATGAGTGTGGCTGCTGGAGGGGTGAGCACCAGACGGAGGGGTGGACCAGCCAGTCAGTCTGGCCCATCAGATGTGCCCCGAGGGATGGACCGGCAGGAGAAAGTGCTACAGGCGGTCCCCACCTGCGCTGAGCAAACCATACGAGCCACAGCGCTGCGGTAACCGGATGACAGAACCGAAGTTCGGAAGAGCTTCCGAATCGTTTGACAGAGTGCGTGAGGTTCCCCGGAGGAGACCCTGTACAACACAGTTGAGAAGATAATCTGTTGTGGCGGGGAAGTGGAGTGACGGTCAGCGTATGATGTGAAGTAGAAATGTGAAATGGATGGTTAATGGATTATGTGGAGTGGTGGAGGATGTGGAGTGCCAGACAACCACCAAGTCCACCGGGAGGATCTGTGGCCGTAATAAGCACATTATTATAATCCTGGAACCCGTCCTACCGACTGTTCCCCCCTCCTCCCCGGCTAGGCCTAGGCCGGCCCAGACCGACACAAAAACTGGTCCGGGTGGGTCAGACCGCTGGTCCAAGTGTCGGTCTACACACACCAGCCTCCACCCTCTTATTAAACCCTCTCACTGTCTAGCCGCCTCCGCCTCCTCCTCCTCCGTCTCCTCGTCTTAGCTATCCTCCTTATCATCC
The DNA here is from genome assembly GCA_038088735.1 of Panulirus argus. Taxonomy (NCBI): domain Eukaryota; kingdom Metazoa; phylum Arthropoda; class Malacostraca; order Decapoda; family Palinuridae; genus Panulirus; species Panulirus argus. Next base: position 3,014 of record JAYMFT010227618.1, read on the forward strand.
TCGTCGTTGGCTTCCTCTTCTTCCCCCTCCTCCTCATCGTCTTTATCCTCATCAACTTCTTCGCCCTTGTTTTCCTCCTCCTCAACGTCGACGTCTTCTTCTTCCTCACCCTCCTCGTCTTCATCGTCGTCGCCCTCTTTCTCCTCGTCCTGCTCCTCGTAGTCGTCCTCGTCCTCCTCCTCTGGTCCGTTAGTCTGCAGCAACACGACAGAGGCAGAACCACCAACCACCACCACTGCAACAGCTACAACATCTGGAGCGGCAACAGCAGCAGTAATAGCAACAGCAACAACCACGAGGGAAGAGCAACAGCGAGGATGGCGGCAACAGCTTCATCGAGGACAGGTGCATTAACGACATGCTACAGTTGGAACAGCAGCACGACCCAGCTACATCACAGCTGGTGAACCATCCGAGGCAGCTGAGCCAGCTAGTTCGGACCCACAACTACGCCAACTCTCAGATGAAGTTCTTGGGCGTCCAGGAGACGCCGACAAGCAAGTAGTCGAGTTCACAATAATCCAAAGTAGGAAATAAAACGACAGTACCACTTGACATACCCATTCGTAAGATCTATATATGTATCGGAACACTCGGGAAACCCAATCTAACTGTTGTCGGTAAAGACAAGGAACAAACGACAGTGTGTATTTTATTGCTACTTGAATATAATACTCATGTCTCGATTGTAAGTATAATAATTACATCTGTAAATATAATAATAATCTTTTCACTGTAATTACAACACTTCAACTGTAAATAATTTTACAATAACAATATCATGTAGTCTGCTTAACAGCCAAAACAGGAAATTTTTGCGTTCAACAAATTTTAATACCAGGAAAAATAAAATCAAACATATTCCTTACCAGGAAAAAAAGAAGTACTGGTCACTCGTAAAGCTTTAAGTGTAAATGAGGTCGGTCGTTGCGCAAGTATAATTAATTCTATAATTCAGTTAATGACCACTGTCGCTAATGACAGGTGCTGACTTCCTGATGACCCAGGCAAGAGCACATGTAACCTCCCATCCACCGAATTCTGTATCTACCTCACTAGCGAGATAAGGAAGGAACTATTTGCGTACATTTTCAGCCATTCGGCTCCAGGGCAGCGTGGAGGTGAGATCGATGACTTATCCTCTTTGTACAAGGACCAATACCTGATTCATGTACGTCCCCTGAAAACTATAATACTTCGTAACTTTTGTATTCATATTTACCCATCAGGGGGTCCCGCGGCCCAGGTGCCATCCGTCTCTCTCCCTTTCCGTTTCTCTCTCTCTCCTGTACACTGGCACTCCCTCTCACTCACCATAAACCCTCCCATACATCTCCATCTGTTTTTTTTTTTTTGTCTCGATATATTTCTTTCCCTGTCGAGAGGAGAGGAGGGTGGGAGGGGTGTGCTTTCAGCAAAGAGTCACCGTTCATTACGGAAACTGACAGTTTACAAACTCGAACTTTCTAACCTGTCCAAACACGACAAAAGTCAGCTCTGTACCGTCCCTATAGCAAGGTCAGGTCTCGCTCCCGTGGACCCCCACACCCTGAGCTGCCAACAGACCAATGGTTACACCCTGGCTTGAGCGGTCCTGCGGACGTCCCTTGCCTTCCCTGAAGCCTTCGGTACACAACTGGCGGTTCCCATTACGCTCAACATAGACAATCAATCACACTGTTCAGTGTTTCTAAACTTCATCTCGTTACTTTTAATAGGATATCAAAAGAAATGTGAGTTTCTGTTTGTTGATCGCAACAAGATGGAGAACTGTTGCACCTGTTGTAAATATTGTTGGACGGAAGCCATCCAACCTCCTGGGGCCCTGGTTAAAAAAAGGTGGGCGAAAATACGTGTTTAAAAGGCTAAAAACTCAAGCTTTTTGGAAAAGCCCTTCCGTCTAGGCCACGGCGGTGGAAGAGACTGAAATAACCTTCTAAATACAAATTCCTGTTTTTACTGGGATTAGGGAACGTTCTTTGTAGGGGTCAGGTGCAGAGGCTGGTGTGTGAGGGTGGCGGTGAGTGTGTGATGGAGCGTCTGTGGTGGAGAAAGTGTAGTGGAAGAAGGGTGGTGGTGAGTGTGTGATGGAGGAAGTGTGTCGGAGGGTGAGTGGTGGAGGGTCGGGGAGGTGGGGTGGCAGTCAGACTGAGGTCTGGGCCACAATATTATTGTTGGCGCGGACCGGCACATGTGTTTGTGTACAGAAATAAAAACGTCTACGCAACACAGCAGTGGCAGTGAACCTTCAGACCTGCCCGGCCTCTGAGGTCACTGTAAAGACCGTCTTGCCCGACCTCACATATCCCAGTAAGGAACGCCCTGCCCGACCTCAAAAGTCACCGTAGGTAAACGGGTCGACATGATTGCCATAAGAGTTACGAACTTAATGTTTCCCTCGAACACAACACAAATGATTCCATCCTTTAAAAAAAATTTTCTGAATGACACCCGTAATCACAATTACCTCCATGATAACACTTTTAACACGACGGGAGCTCTACCCATCATAACAAAGGCCACAGCTGTGCACCCCTCCTAAACGAGAGAGGGGGAGGATTCTTATCAAGAAAAAGCGAGAGTCGTAAAAGAAAAAAAGCGAACAAAAAACTGAATCTCACCGTCACCTAAGACGGCGACTCCTGCAAAAACTGCCAGACAGAGCCAGGACAGTGACTGGCACTGGGCCCTAACGAACGAACACAGACGATAATGATCATGACAGCACCTAACAAACCAGGACTTACACGCTAATTCACTAACACCAGCGGACTGTTATATAAACGTATACCAGCCTAATGTAACTCAGAGGTGGTGTGTAACAAACCGTCAAATGAACCATCAAACATTAGCGGGAATGGTCCTTAAAAGAAGAGAGAGAAGCGACCCAGGTAGAGGCAGCAACTCCAGGGTCGCTCCTGGCCTCCCCAGGTGCCACGGCTCCCGCCCATCTAGGCCGCCTGGCTCGTTAGGCCGGACGTGGAAGCTGTCGACTTTTTTTTTTTTTTGTGGCTCCCGATGGCCCACGGGAGGGGCTGATCATTAAGGATATGTCCCTACTTCTTCCCCTTGTTTTTCTCTCCCGGAGAGAGAGAGAGAGAGAGAGAGAGAGAGAGAGAGAGAGAGAGAGAGAGAGAGGTGTGTCCATGCACATCATCCCTTATTCACACATACACATGTCACTGACACTTCCACACATTCCTAGGCTGTACACAAGCGTTAAGTGAGCGTCCAACCTGCCCACGACGACCGCATCGAGGCCGGCGTGCCTCCCGCACCAACCAAGGCTTCCTCCACAGCGAGTGAGGTGGAGACAAAACATGCTACCGCCACAACCCCAAACTCAAGCCTCAACATCGCAACCTCCATTTTACTTATCATCGCCAACACGACCTCCCACTCTCCAGTGACTATCACTCCCTCACGTGCTCATGACCACTTTGTCCACACACACAACCCATGACCACCACGCCCACGCCTGCAGGCATCATCTTGCCGGCAGCGCGTGCCTCACATTCTGAGGCGAGGCTCCCGACAAAAGGACTTCTCAGGTACAGCAGCAGCAGACGTAAAAAAAAAAAAAAAAAAGCAGAGAGGGACCAGATTAGATGATAGGGCAACATCCAACATGCACGAGCAGGCAAGCAGGAGGCAAGAGACAGGCAGAGGCAGAGAGATAGGAAGCAACAGAGAGACTGAGACAGAAGGAGAAAAGAACATATCACACAAGCACGAACAGGTACACAAGCAACAGCAGATGGACAACAGAAAAACAGTCACCAATACACAAGCAAATAAATACAAGCAAAAGGAAACAGGCAGAGCAAGTTATAGGTCTCAGCAGAGAGGCAGGAGCACACAGACGCAGGAAACAACCAGCACCGGAATGGCAACACTAGGCAAACAGCCACAGACACGTCACAACAGAGGCGCAGCATCAGACACGCCCACTGTCTTCAGGCTATGACCCTCGTGCGACATTAACTCCGGCCTAACCTTTCCCCTCCTCACAACTCAATTAGGACGAAAACGTGAAGTGAGATGCGATTCAGGGGGGACTCGTACATTACTGAAAGAGAGATGGGGGGGGCACAGCGGTGCTGGCAGGTCCTCACCCTTACACACTACTTACCCTCTCCCTGGTAACGTCGCAACCCTGTGTTCATTACGAGCTCTAGCTAAAGTTGAGGCGCCACTGTCACCCGTAAGTCTAACTGGAGTGTACCTCGAGTGTTGTTCGCTCTTTCACCTGACTCTGTCTGCTGTAAAATAAACCCGTTTTGGCCCGTGTACAACAAGAACGATGTGTAACTCTTGACTCTTCGGGTATACCACCTCCACCACAGATAGTCTCCTGCAGGATGCCATATCGAAGTTCACCAGCAACAAAAACCAAGAGCTCTAGTTCGTTAAACGTTGGTTTTCTTATCATCTGCTTCAGAACAGCTTTGTCTACCACCCTTTTTAAATTTTCTATTCCCCACATCCTCTGAGCAAACTCCTAAACAAGTCCTGATCTTCAGGTATTTCTGGGCCCTCGCTGATTAAGTGCGAGACGTTACTGATTTTTAACTCGGTTTAAGTTGAACACACTACTCAACGCAGACACCTTAACAGTCTCAACCTGGTGGGGTTTACTAAAATATACCCTACACATTCTCTGATAACGTGACACCTTCACACTGGGATTATCTTGCGAAATCAACACTTTACTGCTCCTGATACAGCCAGCACCTCAGCTTCTGACGAGCTTTAGTACTGACCATTCCCGCTGAAGCAGAAAGCTACAGGAATTAACGTTCAGATAAGAATGGCTTATTTTCAGGAGCATCTGCGTCGGTCTTTGTCTCCTCTAATGTGTACCTTTGACAAACGGCAAAATCAGCATTAAAGTGTACGAGTTCTCAAGCTTGGAGTAAGCAGGTAACCACGTCCCATCTTATCTGCTTACAAGGGAACATCCCACAAATTAATTTAAGCAAACATTACAAAATACATACGTTACAAAAAATTCAGACAGTTTACCAATCACGGAACTTTCCTTTTCCTGTCAGTGTTGGCACTCAAAAGTGAGGTGGGTGGCTCCTCCTGCTGCACCTGCTGTGTACTGAGGCCTCCCAGACACTCCACCACATGCGGCCGCCAGTTGCATATAATCAATCATTACCTGTGTTGCCTCCCTCACTTGTGAGGTGTTTGCAGCAACGTTCTACTCTCCTTGTGGAAATGGGTCTCATACCGTCCAAGAGGGTTACCCTGAGGTACCTATCTCCTGCCTTGTGAAGCCACGCCAAACAGCATCGACATGAACCCCTGCCGGATTTATCACCAAGAACAGGAGTCCCTTCCAGCACCATATCGAAAACATCAGCCCCAATCAGGTACCATAATGAGCAGCAACAAAAGCCCCTCCCTAGTACCATAAGGAAAATATTCTCCAGTACCATTACCAGCAACAAAAGCCCCTCCCTAGTACCATAAGGAAAATATTCTCCCGTACCATTACCAGCAACAAAAGCCCCTCCCTAGTACCATAAGGAAAATATTCTCCAGTACCATTACCAGCAACAAAAGTCCCTCCGCAGTACCATAAGCAGTAGCGATAACGTGTACCCAGGTCCCTGACACAGTAACACTCTACGACCTTCTAACGACCCCATCGACCTACAGCGGCGTCGACGGTGGCTCACTAGGCCTACTGCTGCGCCTATTTCCGGAGTGCCCTCATCCTCGGATGGTTCCTAGATTAGTCAGGCCTAACTCCGCCAGTGGTTCTATCACCATGAGCGTACCGTGCTTCCATCAATATACCACAACCATTACTAGGCTTTGACCATCACACCTTGTCTAAGCCTCCATCACCACAGCTATATCAGGACTCCAACCATACATCTACCACCAAAGATGTAAACGAGGCCTCTATAACTGTTGCCACAAAGGGCCCTCTTCTGTATCTCCACACCAAGTGTAAACACACACACACACACACTCACGTCCTTCACCTGTCTGTTCAACACAATACTTTATCTATTTACATGAAAGATGGATTTACTTTTACGGACAATAAACCTGAAATGTGTGTGGCTCTGAGCACTCAGGTGACTTTTTTGTTCCCTGTGGAGAGAGGATGATCTTTATAAATGTTTGCAACTATATTTACCTTGACGGTTGGCCGGAGGGTTATAATAATGCTATATAGATAAACAGCTGAGTGGACGGGTGGTGTGCAGTGCATATAGCACGCTTGGATGTGCATAAAGCAAGTCTGTGTGCCTATAAGCATGTCCAGATACGATACAGCATGTTCGGGAGGCGCATGCAGGTCTGGGTGCTCATACAGCATGTCCGTATGTGCACAGAGTACGTTTGGATGCGCATACAGAATACCCAGGACATAGACACTATCACACGTGCTCGCACACCTGTCCTCACCAGACGTGGAACACACACCGACCGGCAAGCACACGCAGTGATGTCACTCGATCGGCCTGGCCTCGACACAGCTCTCAACACCAGCAGTTCCTAGTTGCGTGGGTCATGACCCGTGGGTCAGCTACCTGTACCCAGTCACCTCTCCATCCGCTCTACCACCGTACGCGTAAAGGTATCTACGCAAATCCCATAAGCCGCAGGGGTAAGGCTTCCTTATTCAGAACATGGAGACGTTCACCCCTGATTAGGTGCCACTCTGGGGTCAAACGTTCACCTCTCATCAGTTGCCACTCTGGGGCCAAAAGACTACCAATTACGTCCTCATTCCCACTCTGGAACCTCGTGATTCCCGATGAGGTCCTATTGTGCTACTCTCTGACCTCATGCCTCTTGATAAGGTCCTATGGTGACTTTCTGGGAGCCCCATGTCTCCCTATCTTTCTGAGGACACGCTTTTCCCTGGTGTGCGTGTCGCTGCCCGCCTTAGCTGCCTTCTTCTCCCTGCTGCCAGAGACTCTTGTCAAAAGGCGGGCCTATGCATCAGTTCTTCCTCATACAAAATACCCTGAACTATTACCTGCAATTTTTGGTATTATTCATAGGAAAAAAGATTTCCTTGTACACCTCAGTATAATGACTATTTTACACACTGAATACGAATCTGGGGGTTGAAATATTGTTTAAGATTTATTATGGCTTGTAATTAAGTAATACAATGATAAGATTCTTCAAAGATTTTGTGATAATTCGCTTCGTATTAATTGGGTACCTATCGGTAAGGGAAAGCATTCCGAGACTTTTTCTGTCCTTATTTTAAGTATAGAAGAGTTTCATTATGTTATACTTCAATTTTCATTTCCCTTTTTTTTTCTGGTAAACCCTGAACTACTACCTGCAATTTTTGGTATTTTTCTCAGGAAAGTAGATTTCCTTGTACACCTCAGCATAAGGACTATTTTACACACTGAATACGAATCTGGGGTTGAGATATTGTTTAAGATTCGTTAAGGCTTGTAATCAACTTCTAAAATGATAAGATTTTTCAAAGATTTTGTGGTTACTCGCTTTGTATGTATTCGGTATCTATCGGTAAGGGAACTCACCTCGTCCGTTCCGTTTCTGTTTAAAACCAAAACTTTTCCTTCTCCTTGGAAACATTCTTTGATACATCCCATCCCTAAGAAGGGTGACCGTTCTGACCCCTCTAACTGTCGTCCTGTTGCTTTGACATCCACCATTTCCAAAGTCTTTGAATCCCTTTTCAACTCCCGTATCCTTAAACACCTTGAAAATCACAGTATTCTATCTGATCACCTGTATGGTTTCCGTAAGGCAAGATCCTCTCTGACCGATCTCTCTGTGGTTGTTGATGGATCAGCCTCCCCCTTTTTCTCCATCAACAGCGGTGTCCCTCAAGGGTCTGTCCTGTCCCCAACACTTTTTCTCATTTTTTTCAACGAGTTTCTTTCATAAATAATCCAATGCATTTATACTCTGACGACTCAACGCTGCATTCATCCACATCCTTCAATTCTGCTTCCTCTTCTCTCATTCGATTTGCATCTCGCCTTGACACAGATTCCACAATAAACTCAGACTTAGACAGGATATCTCAGTGGAGTACACAAAATCTGGTTAAGTTTAATGCCTCCTAGACCCAATTTCTACCCATCTCTCAATCGAAAACTCATAACCCTCGTATCTCCTTTGACGGTTCTATAATTCTACCTCTTGACTCAATGAACATACTTGGTATTACTGTAACATCCACTCTTTCTTGGAAACCCCACATTATGGGAATAG
>JAYMFT010227629.1:0-11248 GCA_038088735.1 Panulirus argus
ACATGCCTTCACTCTCTCAATCAATACCCTCCCATACAATTTTCCAGGAATACTCAACAAACTTATACCTCTATAATATATATATATATATATATATATATATATATATATATATATATATCCCGCTTGTTGCAGAAAGCGAATAAGAAAGACAGAAGAGGGGGGATGAAAGCCACCCCTCCACTATCATCAATTTCTGTGTGTAGGAAGAGAAGAAGGGAGAAAGTAAAGATTCTCCTACAAAGGCTCAGTCGTCCATCCTTGACGCTTCATCGGTACAGCGGGAAAGAGGAGAATGTGTAAAAGAATAAAGATTATAGACGGATAGATAGAGTGATAGACATATAGAAAAATAGATAGAATCAGAAAGTCATTACTACAACTGACTCACTGCATTTACATTCTCGCCACCTAGCACAAAATTCTAGCAAGTTACCTCCATCAACCTAGCACTCAATAGCTAACATGAGCACCACTGTGGTGGCATTGGTTCGCTCACCCGTCGAGCCTCAGTCACTCTGGTGGCCAAACCGACCGGTGTCTGTACGTCTGTTGCAAGAGGAAGGTTCCCTACGCCTATACCGCGGACCTGTGCGATACGATCGGATTTGTGCAACTGGATCCCTCGTCCCGGTCTTGTAAGGGAATCAAACGCCACATCCGACTAGAGAGCACATTAGTTTTTATTTTGTTTTGCTTTGTGTTTTCTCGGAGTAACTACCTCATCAATTAATAAGTATTTCCATCTGATTGTGATATATCTAATATTCATTCGCACTCTGATAGAATCCAGTTCCATTCCTTACTTTGGATAGAAAAATAGATAAGATCAATATTGCTAGTATAAGAAAATAAGGTCTCTACATATGTACATTACGATCTTCTAACTTATGAACCACTTCAAATAAATGATTAATTAATTCTCGTTCTCACAGGTAACAACACAGTTACAAAGAGAACCAAATCTCCTAAATCTCTTATCGTATAGGAAACAAATCTCCCATATGTATAGTGAGAAAAGGATCGGATTCTTTGTATCTCCAGTAATAAGAGACTCGGATCCCTTTTCTTGGTCAGTAAAAGGGGAATCAGATGCTTTATCAAGTGTAACAGGATTGGCTATTCCCTAACAACCTACCTGAGGTTAGACAGCGAGTGAAAAGTAACCTGTGACGAGGCTGTATCATCGTCAACTGACGAAATTGAGCACAACTTGTTAACGAACTTCTCGCTTCAAAGGAGACCATCCTGTCTCTGCTACAGAGTGTAGTGCAGCCTTGGAGGTGCATAAACTCTTGCATAGGGGCTCCTGGGATTGCTTAATAATAATAATAATAACAATAATAATAATAATAATGATGATAATAATAATAATAATAATAATACACATGTCAGCTAGAGAATGGATATGAGCTAATGTGGCCTTTTTCTGTCTGTTCCTGGAGCTGCCTCGCTGACGCGAGAAATGGCGATCAAGTATGAAAAGAAACAAAAAATGTTTGACAATAATCTCAGTCGCGTTCAACCAGGCTGTTGTGCCAAGCGCCGTGGACGTTTTCTTTACTCTTTCATAATTTAAACAAAACATTCTCTTGGTGCTTCCTGTCCGCCCAACTGATCATGTATACATGTACTTAAAAGATATAATGTTGTGCTCCATTTGGTGACGAAGCTATGTTGATACAGGTGGTTAACAGCGTCAGGTGTGTGAATAACGCTAGATGTACCGGCAGTGCTAAGTCAGCGGGAAGTGTCGGGTATGTTGTGCAGCAGGTGTGTGGGAAGTATGGGGATCAGTGCCTGATGTGCGAGCAATGCCTAGCTGGAACTCGGCGTGTGGGCATCAACACTATTTCCTGTGTACAGAAATTATCATATTTCTTTAACATATATTTCATTATATTCTTACCGATTTCTCTCTTTTTCCTTCACTTGTTGTATAGTTAGAGATTCTTTACCCTTTATTGCGCATCTTAGTCATGTTACTTCGTCCCTCGATGAGTCCCGCACCAGATGACCCTGTGGTACGTCGGCTCTGAGGGTCTCTGTCACTCCTGCAGTTTTTATCCCAGAGGAACACAAAACTAGTGGAGTGGCCATTTACGTCGAGTCTCTAGGGCGCCAAGCGAGGCTAGTCTGGCTCGCTCACGGCCTACCGCACGGCCCACTGTGCTCACACCAGACTGTAAACATCAAAGTCTTATGAACAGAGATACTTTTGCCTTCAGCCAGATGGCAAGAAACTGCTCTGACGAGTAATATGAGACCCTCATTATACTCGGCCATTTATCAAATACTTATGAAAGGCTTGGGCCTATCATCTCTGATGAGAAAACCAATATCCTGAACAGACGCCTTCCCAAAAGAGGGGATGTCACTGTTAAAATTCGCTTGAATAATGAATGAGTCCCACGTTGATTATGGGAGAAGATATCGGTATCTTGGATCAGAACCAACCTTCGGAGCTGTTGTAACTGGACTCGGCAGTCACTGTAGAGTAAGACTTCCAGCATTCAGAGATGCAACTGGCTGGCTCCATTCTACAATATACACCAAATGTCAGTATGGTTATAATGATGTACATTGCGCACATCCGCTCTCTAATTGTATATTCTGCGCCTCTGCTTGCATGCTCTAGCGCCTGACAGGTTTGAGAAAATACAAAAGAAAGCAGTGAGGATTATTTTGTATGCTTCCCAACAGCAAAGCAGCTAAACATTAAAGAAAGAAATTGGTCTTCCTGGTATAAAACCGGAATAAATTAAATCAGTCTTACTGAGATCCGGATGCTGAGGCAAACATCCCAAATCCCTGCAAAGAAGCCATCCACAACTTCTCCGATGGGAGTTATCCCCTTACATGGGTTACTACAACTGCTGTTGGAGCAAAAAATTTTTGAGAATCCTGAATTGTACAATGTGCGACAGAAGACCCACTATTCCGCCCAATGGGAAATGAACCTCTTTGACATAACTGTTTATCCCTTTTTTCTCAAAGCCAAGTCACAGAAAACTGTTTCTACCACAATGACACCATCACCACTGACATAATTCCTCAACAATTTTACAACAAACCACTGGTGCTGTTGGCAATGCTGTTGTAACACGTAACCTACTGATGGCTTTTACCAAGCTGAGGGAACTACGATTAATAATTGGGCATCCACACTACATTACTGAAATGTTTGCTGTCTTCATGGTCTCTAAACTTCTCAAAAGCTCCTCGATAGTTAGACTGATTGTGAATTTCCATAGCAACTCTACCAAACTCTCTTAAGCGTGAGTGTAATATGCTTGTGTCAGAAGCATGACATGCGTAAAAACAAACTACCAATGAAGGAGTTACAGTTCAGTTTCTCAGGATTCCTTCCTTTATTCTCAGACTGCATTAGCCTTCAACAATATTCATAAGAAAAGGAATGAAATGTCTAAGACTTAAGACGACGTGGAATCAACAGAAGCTGACCCATCTACCATCATGCAAGAGGAACCATAAACGATAGTTCCACAAACAGAATCAGTTTTCACCTTGATAATGCCAGCAAGTGACATTATATGTGCCTGTTGTAGGGATAGCGAATTCAGACATGATTCCCTCCGGACACTAAAATATATGTGTGAAAATTTCAATCATAACAATGTTCTACCTTAGATACTAGAAAAGTATCTTCATTTTGCCTATTACAAACAGTTCACTTGGTATATAGCTTGATGCGCAATCCATCAATATTGTTCAACGCCTGTAAACAATCCATTTAACAACGAATATTCCTGAATAATTCATTCATTGCTACCAATTCTTATCAACATATTTCTCCCCATGTAACCTGTAGTGCACTTCAATCATTGGGGTCCACCAGTCCCTAAACCTTTTGTGCACACAGTATTCTCTTCTGTGCCACCGCCCAAGGGATGGGGGTAGTGGTGCGTAATAAATTCACTGCTCTTGTGGTAAAAATCAGATCAAATCAGCTTGTCGTGCGAGAGAAGAATATATGCAAGTTTTGTTTACTCTTGTGAATACTGTGTGTAAAGTTGACGTACAAGTTATAGTCCGTAGATTAATTAGGGGAGAATAAATGCACATCATAAAAGACATTTCGAGGGAGGAAAAACGTGACTCCAACTGTGGCAAGATTGTAACGGTTGCGACCCGCCTCGCTAGTGTTGCCATTAAGAGCTTAGAGTTGGAGATCAACGATCTGATCGTTCTCCCACAACATTCGTGAGTAATGAAGCCTTTCAAAAACCCCGTTGAGAAATATATTCTAGGCTGAGGTTCCTTTCCAAATATGATGTTTACTACCTCGTCTGACCAACAAAAAAACACGGCATAAGCCTTTACATGGTCAGACGTCTGTAAGAAAATATAATAATAATAATTCTAGGAGAAACAGGTCCCGCCACTACTGCCTCAAAATATCCCACAATTGTCCCCTTCCTGTGAGTTTCCTGAACGAATCCTTATGGGTAAAAGTAGGATGTAGGACATGGAAAGAGAAGAGGGAGGAATTATGAGAGAATGTAAAGGATTGAGTAAAAAGCGAGGATGAGTGAAAATGGAACTTTTAAATTTGATGAGGGTGACGAACCGGGGATGTCAATGAGAAGATTCGATTATTAGAGTTCAGTTGATTGACACCAGGTTACGAAGGTAATCAACGGAGTTGGAGCAAGGCCCTCAAGTAGAGCAAAAAGTGGCCCTTACTGTCTTGTCATCCTCTGCCTTGAGTGGCGCAGGTCACACAGCCCTAGCTATGCTGTTGTTCCTTTCCCTTGTCGTAACTGCTCGTAAATAAGTATTTTCTGGTCCTGTGTGTGCGCAATTGATTTAACTACTTATCCAGTGCGGAAACATTCTCAATCATGCAACTTTTTTAACTTCTGTATGCAGTCCTCAACTACTGTCTCGTTCAGTTCATATCATTCATTCACCACTAGTTTACTGTAAAAGTACTTATTTACATTCTCTCTAACAAGTTTCCTTCTCAATTTTATGGTAAGGCGTCAAGTTCTATTCCCGCAGTTTTCGAAGGTTGTGATCAGGTCACCCCCTCAGTCTTCTGTCTTCCAAAGTAGACAAATTTAAGACCTTTCACTGTAACTCAGCTCTCTTAATTCTGGTACCGTATTCATTGCCCTCCTCTGGACTTTCTCCATTAGTTCCGTGTGCCGTTTTACGTGCAATGAACAAACATGAAGAGCCTTATGCAAGTAGACAATGTCATTTTTATTCTTCTATTATGAGACTCCTGCGGCAAGTCAGTTACAATACTGACTCTCAAGTCTCACACGCAGAATTTTGCAGCTTTTCCTGCTAGATATTAACATTTTCTTTCACTGCGACCCAGTTTTTGTGTGTGTGTGTTTGCTGAACACCAATGAAGACCGAAGAAACTGAGATCACAACGTTATTTGTTCGAGGAAAAATATTAACATTACCTTCAGATAAACATACGAACAATTTCCCTGCATTTATCTTATAGTACACGACTGCTGTCGACTGCCATTTTGTCGTTGATCCGAAATCCGGGTTCCACGCGTCAAACGCTGTTTAGGATTTTCCTACGGTTTCGCGTGAATCCACGCCATCCATGATCGTACTGGTGGTGACAACGCTGCAGACAACGATACCCTTCCTCTCCGCGCAGTGATGCCAGACGGAACTTCATTACTCACCCACGTTGGATCAGAAAAAAAAAATCTATAACATGAAATGTTTAGATAAGACTGAAGGATAATTTAGACGCAACGCTTTGCTAGGAGTACATTATCTGAAAATGGAAGACTTGGAGAACAAAGAATTATGTAACTACCCTAGATTTTGAGGACCTGTTAAACAAACCTTACCATTACCCTGTTTTTCCTGTTATGTGCCCTTTTTTTTTTTTCATCAGTCGCTATTTTCCTTCATTACACAGGTAATATACATCCTGAAACTTTCTTCTAAAGCCATAAGGATATCCAAAGCTCCTCAGCACTATGTTGTGGCCTTTGGGAACGATGGACTGTAACCCTGAATTAACATAATCAGACCTCTGACTTGACATTTAAGGATCAAATGCTGCTTAAGGGTGGTCTATTTCTTCACGAGGGTCGTACCGTCGTGCTAAAGGTGCCTTTCCTTCGTGCTCACGAAGCTAAGACAAGGTGGTGCTGCCAACTCGAGCATACAGCGATCCACAAAGTAAAATGTTGCTTAGAGTAATGCCACGCGTTAATGAGCCTAGTCTCCTATACCTTCATTACAGTGTTGAAGAATTTTCAAATCAGCGACCTCACATTACGTACGTTAATGTCCATATTCCCCAAACACAATACGACAGTAAACATTTCATAAAAAAGCAAATTAATTCCTCTGTACAGCATTACAAAATCCTAACATTCAAAATTCATTATCAGGAAAAGTAAGTAAGCTGTTAAGATTATTAAAGGATGTCACAGGGATCAAATTGTCTTAAGACACCTGTTCGAAAATTAACTCCCTTCGCTCTGGTGCCCGCATCCATGGTTGCCATATCCTACTAATATCACTGCTGCCAGTTCTAAAAACAACTGCTGAGTGCATGGTCTTGATTACCATGTTTATCACCCGTATCATAACCTGTACCATGCCATTACTGCTTTCATTAGTAGCAACAATGATTGTGGAGACATTTGTAGCATCGTGTGTTGCCGGCAACTCTTCATAGTGTCATTTATTGTCGATACTGTTATGAACATTTGATATGATTTAAACATTTCCTGCGGTATGCGAGGCGTTCACATTCCCATCGTAAACGTCAAGGTGTAAAGCAAGGCTCCTAGCACCCAGCCCTTACTATAAACACGTGTCATGAGTCTTCCCCTCATATATGAAGGGGTTTACCTAGTGGTGAAGTCTTCATGGAACCGGCAATATTTGAATATTGAGCAAAAGTCTGGGAGTACTGTTGTTTTCCTTTTACTACAACTACAACTTCTACCGTTGTAACCGAAGCGGCCTGATTAAAAAGAAGAAAAAAAAAAACGGCGCTGTTCATGTTACTCCTTATGACTGATACTATATCGTTGCTGTTCTTGTTGGTGTTGCTATAGTCACCGCTACAATTAAAGTGTTTTCTTTCCTCTGGCATTACTACGCCCCACAGTACCGCATCACTTATGGACTTTACTGCTGCGCCCTCGACAGGTTAAGGAGGCAATACGTCTCAGCCGGAACGCTTCTCGCGGGACCCCACAGCCACAAAGCCACAACAGGTCGAGCGTCCGTCCCATCATATAGAGCGAGGGGCCACCAGCTGACATCGGTCATGTTCCGTGAAGCTATAAATCTAACGATGGTCTCGTCGTCCCTCAGTTGTAACCGCGCTCTTCTCTCACCTTCTTGTCAAGCTTATATATATTAACATCGGCCTCCCGCCGCTGCTGTTGCCGCTTCACCTCCCGCCCCTTTTCACTAGATTCCCCCACTCCCCTCGCCCACCTATTATTACAAATCTTCAAACCTTTCCGAATTCCAAGGTGAAGGATTTCTTATTACCAAACAGATGATTTACAACAGCGGTACAGCAACGAACCAGAAGTATCGTTACTTCGACTTTTATAATCCCACGGCTCCTTCTTGCCGACGGTGTGGCCTCAGCTAAGTTTAATAAACACTTTGCGCATGACAATACTTTCCTTCAGCACCGCGGAATCATTACAGTACGACCCTTGATCATACGGTATGATACGGTATGATCTTCCTGTATGATGTCCTGGCCTTTAGCTAGAATCGTAAGGGTCTGGTCAGAGGCTATAAGGCCCTTATACTCAACGGTCGCACTTTCGTGCTCAAAGGTCCTGCTGTTGTGCTCAAGCGTCGCCCCGTTGTGCTCTAACGTCGTACCTTTGTCCTCAAAGAGTTGAGCAACATGCCATAAACCTGTCATATGGGACGTTAGCCGCGTTGCGCCACGTGCCCTTCTGTCAACATTATCCGCAGGCTCCCTAGGCAAGCCATGCTGTAAACAGTCAACACTTACCCTTGCAATCCCTCATTATGTCTCGAAAATAAAAACATCAAAAGTTATGAATCTCAAAACGTTCTTCCTAAACTGATATCATTATAAAGGAGATAAATATCATGTCTAAATAAATGTTAATACAAGCATCATTTGCGTCAGTTATCATTAATTTTATTGCTTCTTGAGGAGACACAAACGATGGTCAGGAGAGGAGTTGGGTGGGTGGCGAGGTTAATACGGTCACTTTGTATTCCGTTCTGGACTGCGATCTCAGCACCGGGTCCTCTGGCCACCCATTCACCTGCCCTCGTGTACAATCGGCATTGTTTATAGTCTTGCCCGCGGTGCGTACGTCTGCCAGTGAATCTTCTGTTACTGTAGTCTGTATCTGTCGAGAGAGCGTTTGCCATGTATCATCGCCTTGTAGGATGGGTTAGTCATGGAGTCATGGCTGTAAGAAAGATGGCATAGGATTAGTCTTCATGGTTGTGACTAGAATTTTCATTGGACTAATCTTCCTGGTTGAAAGGATGGCAAAGGACCAGCTATCCTGAGTGTAACTTGGTAACGCAGTATTAGCTCAAATCTTTTGTAAGATTTCGACTTACTGTAATATCTCTCTGGTGCTGAATCTAAGTTATTTAAACAAAGGTGAGCATATTATACAACGCTAATCAAGGAATCAGTGTCTTGTTACCATTACTTCCCCCTCGGAGTTTTATCATGCATCACATTGTTACTCTCTATTTTCCCATTAGAAATGTTCAGTAATGATTTTCATTAGACGAAGTTTATCTAACTACTTTTAACAAGTAACCATATCTATATTCTTGCAGAAGTGTACCTGTTTAAAATTTCCCTCAACTCAGCGTGTGCATCCCCTCCATCCTTACTATAAGATCGTGGTGGAAACGCTCCTTACAAACTCCCGTGGAGCGGATGACGGTCGACCTGTGTTCCATGAAGCCGCAAAGGACAAAAATGGAATATTGTACTTAAAAGTGTCGCAGCCTTCACAGCTGAAAGCGAGACGAATCTTCCACACAGCCCATTATCTGTATCATGTCTGTAATAAGCTGATTTTTTTTTTTTTTTTTTTTTTTTTTTTGCTTATCTGACAAAGGTATGAGGAAATTCAATCTCTCTCAGCTTGTTTGTGTAACTGTGGAAGGTTGTGAAACTTGGGCAATGTCATTTGAAGCTTTGACATTATTCATAGCACATTTTTTTCCTTCTGCAAACTAATATGAGCTACACAAAGGTGTGGGTTGAATAGACACATAACTGATGGTTACCTGTTGCTAGGAAACTCTTCCCATCAGCGACAATGTCTTAACCCAACACCAGACTCGACAGCCAGATTCTCATCTGCTTCTGGAGCCTGAGAATCAATGATCCCAGGACTGCATTACCCCAGACCACAGGACATTGGGCGTTGTGCTGCCAGAGAGACGCATGTGCTCTGAAGGTTAAGCAGTATTTCGCATGATCATTTTGATCTATGAGAGTTATTTCACTGGAAGACTTTCATGGAGGAGAGACGGGATGGAAAGGGGTTGGGGAACGGTGGCAGGTAGTGGGGAAGGAAGGGAATGAAGAAGAGAAATAGGCAAAAGAAGCAATAAAGAACGTGATCAGAGAAATGTCATTCTCCTCGTATTCTACATTTTGCTTCTTCTGTCCAATACTCCTCTACATAGCTCCCTCCCCTCACACCATCTTTATGTAGCTGTCCCTCCCCAGCACCACTCGCTCCCTCTCCTTTCCCACACCAACCCCATTCCTCCCATAACAAGCCATTCGTCTATCCTCTCTCTCTCTCTCCCCCATAAAAGACCTGCAAAGAAAATTGGTTCATAAATCACACTGAAAATACTTGTACCGGGGATGAGAGAGGACCTGTAGTTCTACCCACCCACCCGTGTATGGTATCGCCGTCATGGAGATTCCCCCCTCCTCCCTGGCTACAGTCTGTGCTGAGAGAGAGAGAGAGAGAGTACCTGTAGCGGTAGGAGGCGACCTATGGGGACAGGTTATAGGGAGCCTGTGGTGACGGACGAATGAGTCACATTAGCCAGTACCATGACAGTCCCACCGTGGTCTGTCAAGGGCAAGGCTGATCTAGGACACTGGTTGTTGCCAAGATCTATTCCCCCTCCCCCTAACCCGTCAGTTGCTCTCATAGTTATTAACTAACCTCCCCAGTGCCTTTACTGGGAGACCTTTTTTTTATGATGAAGGCTCCATTCACGGACAAAAGTCCACATCAAGGCCGGGTCTTAACTGAAATATAGAGAATTATGAAACGGAATAAGAAAAGACAAGGTAAAGAATTTACGAATTTTTGAGAAAGTGAAAGACCTGTCTCCTAGAATGTGCAAGGTCATAGTTATTGGGAAAGACTTGGGAAGGTACAGAGTTCCAAAGCTTCGACGTGTAGGGAAAGAAGCAGGTATCAAAACGACCCACTCTTGAGTTGCCGATGGCTATACAATAATCATGTGACGCAGCAGCTTGCCGAGTATTGCGTGGTCAAGATAGTGGTGGGGGCATACAAGTAGCCAATTCTCGGGAGCAAAAACAAAAAGTATTACCTATAGAAGAGGGAAAAAGAACTAACACTGCGGCGTAGGGCAAGGGGGTCAAGTTTGGAAGTTAGCCTGGGACAATTCATAAGTCGGACCGCTTTCGGCTCAACTCTGTCAAGTAAGGATACATAGCTGGAACTACCCCAAATGCGAGAGCAGTACTCCATACAAGGACGAATCAATCCATTGTATAAATGGAGCAACTGTTCAGAAGAAAAGTAGATTCGACATTTAAACAGGACACTCAGTTTCTTAGAGGCAGAATTAGCCATCTTCGTAATATGGGGTGTCCAAGAATGAGTGGATGTTACAGTAATACCAAGCATGTTCATTGAGTCAGGAGGTGGAAATACAGAACCGTCAAAGGAGAGACGAGAGTTGACAGAAGTTTCCGATAAAGAAATGAACTGAAACTGGGTCTTGAGGGCATTAAACTTAACCAGATTTCATGTACCCCACTGAGATATCCTGTCCAAGTCTGCCCTGAGTTCTAACTATTCACTTCATCGTAGTGTAGTGGATATGCTGCTCAGCTGGCATCGCCATGACTCTGGATCGACTCCTAGGAACACAGTGGTATAAAGTGCTTTCGTTGATATATATATATATATATATATATATATATATATATATATATATATATATCCTGTCCAAGTCTGCCCTGATTTCTAAC
>JAYMFT010227640.1:0-11248 GCA_038088735.1 Panulirus argus
ATATATATATATATATATATATATATATATATATATATATATATATATATATATATATATACCCCAGCCTGAGCCAGGTACCCATTTTATTGCCCAACCCCTAGGGGTTGATGAATAGCTAGGTTGACTGTGGACTGACTGCCGCAACCAGGATTCGAACCTATGCGGTCGACTCTGGGCAGCCTGTGAGCGCATCATGGTCAGGAACATTAACTGCTACACCACGGAGGTCCATATGTATAAGCTGATATGTATATGTATGTATCGTGCATATATGCGCATGTATGTACATATGTGTGTATATGAGTGGATGGGTCTTTCTTCGTCTGTTTCCTGGCGCTACCTTGCTGACTCAGGAAACGGTGATCAAGTATAATAAATAAATAAATAAATAAATAATATATATACAGTAAACCCTAGATTTAACGAACCCTGATATAATGGATTTCCAATTTAACAGACCAGATATAACGCTCATTAGATCTCTCTTTCAACCCCTGCACCTTCCTCTTGATCTCCTGCCACTTTCTCTTATACATCTAATCATTTGCACTCCTTCCTTGCAAGTACTGCCCAAAGCCTCTCTTTTCTCTTTCACTAAAAACTTTTATTCTTCAAAAATACAACTAAGTTACACTCGACTTAACAGACTTTTGGCATTAATGGACATCCCTTCCCTCCCATTAGTCTGTTAAATCGAGGATTTACTGTATGCACAAAAAAAAGTGAGGAAAGACTTTACAAGATCTTCAAAGTTCTGTAACAAAATTATTACATGTGAAAATATATATAGGGACACATTTTAAATGGCAGTTGATAAAGATATATGGTAAGAAAAACTCTGCCCATCTTACCAATCATTACACAAAAGGCATTGGTAGGAGGCAAAAAATGGAAGATGCCACACAAGGCAAGAGGACAGACCACCCCTGCCAGTTCCACAGAGAGGTTAGGAGTAATAGCCAATGATAATGGTGGACTGAAAGTATTGTATACAAATCCTGATGGATTGTACATTGTTGAAGTAAGTGGAAACAAAACTTACACGAGATAGGAGCTTACTTGTTCTGTCCTGAGGGATACGTGATACAAAAGAGGAAAGACATAGGAAAAGGAGGTTTGGGTGTCCTAATAAGAGATAACCGTATGTTTCAAGAAAGAGCAGTAGATGGCTCATTCACACAATGTATGACGGGAAGGGTAACTGTAAGAATGAAGTGAATAGTGATGCTGATGATATAAGATCCCCCAAATAATTTCAACAATCCACAAATAATACTCAGAGCAAACAACAAAAGAACAACCAGGATGGTACATGAAGCAGTAAACCATGTGCTTCTCAGAAAAGTTAAAGTACTGATAAAGGGAAATATCAGTTATAAGGAGAAAGACTGGCAGGATTTGGACTCTTATGGTGAGAGGAAATCATGGAGACACAAGTTAAAAAGAGTGTCTTCAGGAAATGCTCCTATACCAGCATGTCAGTGAACACTAGGATGAGAGGGACTGATTCTCCCTCATGACTAGATCTTAACTTCACACAGACCGGCATGGATACTGAAAATATTATATATGAAACACCGCTTGGAAAAAGTGATCATGAATTCCTTAAACTAATTATGTGGTAAAAGAAGAAGTTAAAAGAACAATGAATTCCTTAAACTAATTATGTGGTAAAAGAAGAAGTTAAAAGAACAGAGATGAGACAGGACTTGAGGCAATGACATAATGGTGGAAATTACATAGAGCTTAACAATATTTATGGTAACATAAACTGGGAAATGGAATTAAGTAGCCTAGAACCAGGGCAAAGTGGCAAAAGGTTCTGTGAAGCTTACAACGAAGGAGTAGAAACATGTATACCTCTAACCTCAAATACAGAAAGAAGGTTAAGAAAGATGGAAGATTGGTTTAATTAAAGATGTCAAAAAGTAATGGAGTTTCAAGGTGTGGAATGGCAGAAATATAGGCAACACTCCAGCCAGCAAGCTTATGCAAGGTATAAGAAAGCAAGTAATTACTGCAGCAGAATAAGAAAGGAAGAGCAGAGAAATTTTAAAATGATTATGATGGATAAAGGTGTAAATCCAAAACTTTTCCATAAATTCGTCAGAAGTAGGTGGTCAGTTAAAGATCCGCTAGTCAGATTAAGGAATTCAGAGAGAAAAATAGTTGAGGATAATGTAAGGATACATGAAGAGCTGATTAACAAGTGCAAAAGTGTTTTCACAATGGAAAACACCTTAACCCCATCTCCAGTGAGATGGGATAGGGAGGAGGCTTTTGAAAATATTGATTTATCTAGAAAAGACATTAAGAGAACACTAATGTCCCTTATGTACATAAGAAGTCTGCAAATACACTAGATAGACCTCTCAAAATATAAGAAGTTGCTGGAGAATGGCAAGGTGCCATGGAAATGGAAAAGGGCAAAAAATGATCATGCCCATCTGTAAGAAGGGAGATTAGTCTCCTTAAGGTACTGGAAAACTTGATTAGAAGGCAAATGGATGACTTTCTACAAAGGAAAAATTGCTTAAGTGAGTGGCAACATGGTTTTAGGAAAGGTTATGTTTTATAAACCACCTACATAATATGTAAGAATGAGCTTTGTCTTGGACAAAAGGAAAGGCTGGTAGACTGTTTATATCTTGACTTCCAGAAAGCATTTGATAGTACCACATGGGAGGCTGATTAAGAAGCTGCAATACCAAGCAAGAATAAGGGGGAAACTAATTTGTTGGATATAAGATAATCTATGAGGAAGGGAACAAAGGACATATGTCACAGGAGCCTTTTCCATATGGGTAGAGGTCACCAGAAGAGTGCCCCACAGTTCTGTCCTGGGACCATTACTCTTTTCGATCTATGTGATTGACTCACCTGAAATGTAGGGATATGTTTGTAGATGATGCAAAGGTTTTGAGGGAAGTGAAAAGCAAGGACTTTATCAGGAAATCTAAATAGACTTCAAAGCTACTCTGACACATGGTTGATGAAATTCAACACAAGCCAATGTAAAGTAATGAGGAAGGGACAAAGGAAAGGAAGGCCTCAATATGATTATTATCTAGCCATAAATAAGCTTCATGATTCTGTGTGTGAGGACATGGGGATCAACATTGTTCCTAACCTGTCACGAAAATCCCAAATTACGAGAGGAGTAAAGGAAACATACTCTTTTCTGGCAAATATCAGAATAGTGTTCAAGTATTTGGATAAGGAAATATTTAGCAAACTATTCATATTCTACAATACATCAAAACAAGAATGTGCTTCTCAAATTTGGTCATCACACCTAAAGAAGCACAAAGAGCTAATAGAGAAGACCCAAAGAAAGGCAACAAAGATGGTACCCAAAATAAGGGAGCTAAGTTACAGGAAAGGCTAAAGGCTTTCAATTTGCCTATCTAAGAAGAAAAAAGTATAAGGGGTGACCTGATCATAACCTTTAAACTCCGTCAATAATTCCATGACATGGACAGTGAACAGAATTTTGAGAGATTTAGGAAAGGAGCAACCAGAGTACATAACTTGAAATTAAAAAGATGTAAGGAAGTACTTCTATTGTATAAGAGTGGTGAACGAATGGAACAGAATGCACGAGAATATCAATAATTTAGACAGAATACATAAATTTAAGATGTTATAAGATAGAAGGAAATGTTTAGAAATGTAAATCTTTTTCACCATATAGTACAAATACATAACTACAATGCACCAGGCCATCTTCAGCAACTGCCTGAGATAAATCCAAACATCAGGGTGGAGTTCCTCCCTTGTTTCAGCCTAAGAATCTAGGCATTATTGCCACCTTCAAGGCATATTACCCGAGGAAAGATATTCTACCAACTCCTCAGTGGTACAGATGGGGAGGGTAAGTCTACAATCAGGGAATGGTGGAAGAATTTCATTACAGATCTGGCAGGAAGAAACAATGACCAAGACCCAGCAGAAAACTGTCAACCTCTTCAACAGTGTTGGCTTTGAAAAAGTTGAAGAACAGGATATGACTGAGTTGCTGGTGTCATATTTTGAGGATTTGATCAATGAGGAACTCAGGCAGTTGAAAAGCAAAAAAAAATTCAAAAGGAGAGGGCATGTACTGGTAGATTCACACAGAAAGGGTTAAAAGTACAGTATGATTATTCAGACAAAATTGTGGCTCTCATTAATCACATGGATCCTGATCATGAATGTGTCCTTATATTCTCTAAACAGCTTGCCAAAGCTTCAGATGCCTATATAGAAATTTCTAATGTCAGTAAAAGGCAGGCCACTGTGCTGACATTGAATAGCTTTTTCAAAAGACCAAAGCACACATCTCCTCTTCCATCTCCAGTTAAAACAGATGCTGAATCAGATATCCCCCCTCTCCCTCCTAGTAACCTTCACTCCACCCCCATCCCACCCTAAGTCCTCATCACCAGCATTCTCAGTAACATTAAATTTCTTCTGATCCACCTGCATGTTGGATTAGATAGTCTAACTTACATCCTATTAGAGAATGATACACCGACAGGAAGCTATTTTGGGTATATTCATTGAATAAGAAATGCATTGGGGAAATTTGTGGTCAGGAACATAACTCCCCTTATAACATGGTTTTCAATGGCATACAATGACAGATTGCTATAACTAGAGGTCCCTAAGAATGTATCCCTGTCATTATACAAGGCCATGTGAATAAAGGTATAAGTCTGTTGAGTCTAACTGTTAGTTGTATGGAAAAGTGGTTATTATGAGGGATGTTTCATGCACAGAGCTGCTGACTAGGGAGAAGCAATATGGTTTTCAGCAGTAGTGTGTGTGTGGACCAAGAAACTACTCTGGAGAATGCATAGGAGAAGTAACTGGAAAAAAAAAGCATTAGAAAGGTTGAAATATGCATAATGAAAAGTGCTATGAATATGTGAAAATGGGAAGTCACTATATACAGTGAGGAGTTTTTACTAAAAGTGCAAAGAATTAGTGCCAGTAAGAAAGAAGGAGACTTTGTGGTTCCCAAGGTTGTACCATTTGACTTGGCATGGCCTAGGGAAATAAGAAGTAATCTAAAAATGATGGACTCTATTCTTACTGCATCTACATGACCCCTCTGGAGAAAGTCCAAACAGTTTCAGAAAATTCTCATTCACAGACTGCTTGAACAATTTTAAAGGTAAAATCTGATGTTTTATGATTTGAGGAGAGATTCATTCTCCTCAAGGATCTGGAAACATTAGGATAAGCAAAAAAAAAAAAAAAAAATAAATAAAAGTTCAGTGATATGGTGGTCTCAAAGGCCTAAGAAAAAACAATGTCTCTCCCTAAGGGCAATTCTGATGACACAGGGGACTTCCAAAATATCTCCAAAGAATACCAAAGCTAGCTGTCTGAGCTCTGTGAGGGTTTGCTTAGCATAAAACAGGTTCTTCTAGGAAGAGGGTTATGGTAGTGAGAAACCTAAAAATAATAAAAATCAGGCTTCCTGTGAATTAATATCCAACTTATAAGCTCCATTAGTTAACAACAAATAGCCTCCTCAAAAGAGAAGCTAGGACTGACCATCAAAATTTATGGAGAATAGAAGTTCAGTTACTCTCTAAGACAAAATGGTACCTAGAACAGGTTCTACTGTAACAATCTTGTTATGGTATCTAGAACAGCAATCTTGTTAAATGAAGCTCAAAGTCAAAATAATCCAACCAAAAGAAAGGGGAAGGGACCCATGGCTTACTATGACCTGGCAAGGAATCTTGATTCATAGAGGGGTGCCCTAAGGTCCTGAGTGTCTCAATGATATCATCTCTATGACAGTCTAACTGATTGGTAGAATGAAGGTTAGTGCTTCCTCAGTAGAAATACTGATGGTTGGAAAATCCAAATCCTGATTTTTCTAAATGTACCAAAGAAAATGTTTCATGCTCATGGGACAGAACACAGAAAGGAATAGTCATATACCATTTTTCCACAAGCATAACCTCTGCTTTTTATCAATACAGGCAGTTATAACCTCTTTATCTAATCCCTACTTTTTACAAACATATTCACTTGAACAAATTACCCAAGTATAATTCCTCTCATTTCCTCCATTTCTTTTCCACTTAACATCACTTAATCCAATCCCACTGCTACCATTTGATTTTCTTTTGACCTAACTCCATTCCTATTCAAATGTGAAACAACTGTTGATACTGTTGATAAGGGAATACTCATAAGACTATTCTTTATAAAACATTATGGTAACCAAGGTCTCAAATGATCAAACTATCTATCTATCTATATCTCTGACATCTGTTCCCTTCTGGAACTCCCTCACAGGGGTGGCCACGGCAATAGGGTCTCCATAACTGGTGAAGCTCCAGTGCCACTTCTTAACCTTTAGTGCCTCATCCTTTACAGGCCATCGGCAGACGGCAAGTCTAGCACTATGTTTGCTTAGGCTTGTAGCTAATGTTCCTACTGACTACTATCTAATGCTCCTGCATAATGTTCATACCAACTACTTCTATCGAATGGTCCTACCTAAATGTTCCTACCCACTACTTCAAACATTTTGCCAAAAAGCAGGGCTAGCAGACAGAGCTCATCACAGGAAAATCTACAGTTACGAAGAATGAACTGTATAAGTTCAGTGTTGTCAAGTTTTATGTGCAACAAGGAGAGAGTGTATATTTGTGGACAGAATGCCTGCAGTCCACATGTGGGTGAGGTAAAAAGAAATGCCAGCTAGATGGGTCAGAGGAGTGCAGCTTGACAACTATTGAAGTGCTGGCTCACTATGCAGCCATCACTAACCCTCCTGATAACCAGGCAGGTAGTACTAGTAATATACCTCCTTGGTCACTGACTGCCTACCAACTACTAACTATTTAAAAACCAAAGACTAAATATGAAGTTACTCAATTGTTCAACCTTCGTATGCCAATGCTTTTGAACATTAAATCAATGCATCAGAAAAAAATCACACTTCCATTCATCTTCTAATCTTCATTTTTTTTCTAAGTCCTCATACCGCTGGGCTGGTATGGCTAGTATATGCCAGTCTCTCAAGTTACACAGAGTAATATGGTTGCAAACATGTTTGGCTATCTCTATTCCCCAAGGAACCCAGACTTTGTAAACATTTACAGCTGAATCAACTGTAAATCATCTTCCAAAATAGTTGTGAGCAGAACTTGATCCAACAAACTCAAGCTTAGCAACAAAACACTCAACCAAATATTTAACGCACAGTAATATTTTCGAAAACTTGAATCACTTCATAAGTGTATTATACAAGTGACTTCCAAGCAACTTACATCAAACAAGTGAAATTCTTTGACACACTTAAAGTTTTGCTGCTATATGTTCAACATTGGGTATGGATATAGCCTATGAATGCAAAGTTTGGAGATAACATTAACCATCCTTCTCTGTGTGTGTGTAAAGAAGCATACAGGATACAAATAAAGAAAAATATCACAAAAGCAATAGCAGCAAGGAAAGAGATGTAGGGATACAGTAATCCATCAAAGGATGTTGTGCACTCTGAGACTGTGTGGCAGACTACCAATTGCAGCTGCAAGTGGATGTGAGCAAAGACAAGAAACATTAAAGGGCAAAAGTACAATTCCTTTTCTTTTACCTGTGGTAGAGGTTCCTTGGATAACATACAAACTACCTTGTATTTGCCCAAGCTGATGAAATTGATTAAGCTAAACATAAATATCTCATTCCAACGGTTCATCTTCAATGGGGAAACATTCAAAGGTGACTTAATGACATTTATAATCTGTTTATTTCATGGTTACATAATGTTCTATAAACATCCTAAGACACACCACATTGTAAGGAAGTACATCTGTCAGGAAATTAACATTCTATCCTGTTATAATTTATATTGTAGTTGATTTAACTACAAATAATGCAGGTTTGGGTTATTTGTGTAAAACAAGTCCTTCATACTCTAAACACTAACTTGTGGTAAGCAAAAATATAAATATAAAAGACATATGAAAACAAATTATGGTTACAAGAAGACACGTTCAAATGAGATACTGTATATAAATATGCAGACAAATTTTGGTGACTAGACAGAGATGCGCATGGGCCTCAATATAATATCCCCAAGAGATTCATTTCAAACCTGGTTTTTAATTTACCCACTAGGGTGCAGATTTAGATAATTCAGAGTTCTTCACTGATCACATCTCACTGAAGTTCACTTTATTAACATTTTGTGATTAGGGACTGCACGTCTAATTACAAAAATATTGGCTAGGCTTTTATGACAAATATATACATTATTACCATGGCAAAACAATGATTTGAAGAGCTTGAACCACCTAAATCTGTAACAGATCTTTGGATAACATTTTGACCTATGTTCTCTAGGGGATATGTGGATTTTAAAAAATAAGGATATGAACTGTTTATATCATAGTTCCCTCACATTTAAAATTTCTTGTTAATATATTTTTCTTCCAACAGTACATCTGCAAGTGTATCCATTGAATAAGTGATAAATGAAGGGGAAATGTGTAGTTTGTTAAATCTGCATTTAAGAAATTATAACAAAGTGCCTATAATAAAGCATTCACAGTCAACAACATCTGGTAATCAATTCTGTTCAACACGAGATAATAGAAATTGCCAAATAAATATCTACATTAACTAAAATTGTAAACAATTAAGTGAGATACTGTACACACATAACTGCATAAGCTGACATCACTGCTTAAAACTGCCTCAATATAATGAGAAAAATTTGATCAACACAAAACAGTATACTATGGAAAACGTACAAAGTTAACTGTACAAGAACAGTGGTGTCATCTGAAGGTAAAAATACTAGTTAATGAAATGCTGATGTAATAAGAGATGATAGACCCCTAAATATCTGCTTCATATTTCTGTGCCCACATGGTATATGAAAAATGTAGGCTTAGATGTATGAAAAACAATTTCTCTACCAGAGGCAGAACCCTATGAGCATTGGAGAGAACAACTGCTCACAGAGGGGTTAAAGTACTGTCATACCACCTAAACAAGGTGTATTCAACAGGATTTCAACCCTCTTTACCACCCTGATATACATGAAGCCAGGTGATACTTATTTACAGACCCACAGTAACCTGCTTTGGCCTCTGACATCACAAACATGGAACTGCAGATGGTACCATCCAGCAAATAACCCGTATCAATCACTACCCACTGGATTTTGTGCCTCATGCCTGTTACTGTACAGACCCAGGATTATTTTTTTTTTTTTTAAAGAATTGAAGGGTAGGAAGGGACTGGAAAAGGGGAAAAAAAAAAATGCTTCAAGAGCTTTGCCTTTAGGAGAAAATGGTTTTCCATACTTCAAAACCTATGCTTCTCA
Organism: Panulirus argus; assembly: GCA_038088735.1. Lineage (NCBI taxonomy): Eukaryota > Metazoa > Arthropoda > Malacostraca > Decapoda > Palinuridae > Panulirus > Panulirus argus. The sequence continues at coordinate 9,347 of JAYMFT010227640.1, forward strand.
CCTCTTGACTGAGTCCCATGAACATGAGTTTATCCAAATAAAGAAGGTGGGATCTTATAGAATTCTCTGCCTGAACAACAACTTGACTTTTGATTTAGGTCATCCTCTTCTAAGGCAGTATACCTGGAGCTACACAAGATACTTCAACGAGATCTTTGCAGAAGTATCATCTCATTAAGATGTTTGTCAAATGCTACAGACATTTTTTGCTAATTCAATACAAAATTTCTTCCTAAAGCCAAGTTAGAAGCCATTTTCATTTCATCAAGTGCTCTATGAGTTAGTCTTGGTTGTGACTGGAGTGACAAAATCTCGATCCATCATGAAACTTTCCTTCTGGACAGAAGCTTAAAAGACACTGGATGAACAAATGATATCCCATGCAAACATTTGTGAGGCTCATGAAATCCTTATGCATCTTGAGAACTTTTACAAGGGAAAAGTCCTCTAGGACTGTATCAATACAGGCCTATTTGTACATCCAGCTATCTCATTTTCAACAAGAGGCTTTGGTTTTATATCACACTTTACCTATGAAAACTAATTTTCAAATTTCCATTATTTCAAAGTCTGCAATTAAATAAATTTGGCTAATGCTTCTTGATCTCAAAACTAAATAGAACTGGCTTCCAGTAAAACCAGCAAACCATCAAGATCATGGTCCTACAAACACTTCCATTTTGGATGAGATGAGATAACATTAGACTTCCTAGAAAAAATGATTTCAACAGTAAACTCTAAATAAAGTTAGAAACAATGATGTCAAATCCTGCAGATAAAGGCTCCTACAACTTGCTATTATACAGTGCTATGGTATTACTGGTTTCATTCTTGTCATGAATAATGCAACACTGATTCAAGGGGCCCAGGTCATGTTCCTGACAGAACAGCTAGCTTACAGCTAACCCACCTTATTCATCCTCGCCTTTGGAGTTGATCAATATTGACAGCATATCTAGTTCAAACTCTCAAAATTTAAACATGCATGATGAATTACTCTACAATGCAAAAGCTTGTTTTGAAAACAACAATGATCTCAGGGCCAGTGACACCCATGCAACTGACCAAAACACCTAAAATTTGTGTGTTATCAAATGAAAAGGATACAAATCTGGCCACTCAGATGGCCAGAAGAATAGGTCACAAGGTGAAAACACCACAATATCACAATCATAAAGAACAAAGGTTAACTGTATCACACAAAGATGTGGGAAAAAGTGAATGATTAGATTTAGATGAGGTGATACCACCTTTATCTCCATGTCTGTGTCTTCGCACACCAAAGTGGGCTACTTTGGTGAATGAGCATTAGCCTGCTTCATATGTATCATGGTGGCAGAAGAGGGTGAAACCTTTGTAGGTACATGCTATTCAGGATGTAAATTGGTGTTCTGACCTTTCTATGAGAAATTCTCTCTATGATGCTCACTGGGCTGAGCCTACACATGAGGCAACATAATAAATAGCCATTTTACATATATAAAAATAGGGGGAGGGGGCTGTGAGCCCAGGAGACTCTCTTCTCAGCCTAAATAAGGTGAGCAAAGGACATATGGATTCAAAACTCCCATATAGGTTTCACTCCATACATGTGAAAATAGCCAAAACAAAATGAATTAGCCCTACCCTTACCTCAAGCAGCAGAAAATTAGTAAAGCTGACAGTAACTAGCAGTTGTATACTGCAAACACAGCTCTCAGGTGTTGACAAAGCCTGCTCGTAAATGACAACATTTCATTTCATACCCTTCTCTACCTGAGAAACAAATGACAACATATTTCCTAACAAAGGGAACTGAGCCTAATGGACAGCCAAGAAAATGCATGTATATTCAAATGGTTAACCCAGTCACTATGCGTTCTTTAAGAAAAGGTAGTTCCTTAAAAAAAAAAAAAAAAAAAA